>OZ005740.1:55367619-55392619 GCA_963930735.1 Dioctria linearis
TCGCTATTTCTCTATTTCTAAGCTGCTGCAGATATATCGTGGGGTGACACGAATTCTCAGATTTTTTTAACTGTCCCTCAAAACTGTTGCACTTCCAAAACATCGCAATATCCAGTGAAAATTAAGAAGGCTGCTATTAGCTTAGATCCTGCCGTCATTATATAAAGTCTTAGTGATAAATTTAAACTTTTTAAAGACGACAAAAACAATGGATTAGCAAGAGTGAAAATATTTTCTTGCATTAAAAATGTCACCATTGTTGGTCTAGGCCTCGCTTTTATTTCAAAACAAAGATATCTGGATGGAGATGGTATAAAGTGCTGTTGTCCTCCATGCTGCTTATTCATCATCCCTGTTTGCGAAAGTAAAGACAATAACAGCTATTGTCTTAGCTATTTTGTTCTGTCCCTAATTTATGAGTACTTCAAGGAATATAAAATGGCTAAATCCAAGGACTACAAAGATTTGGGGTAATTTTATAAACGTCTCAACTTACAAAGCAATACGATTTCATTATTGTCATTTATGCGGTAAACAAAGAATTGTTTGTGGACGACAAACATTGTGAGTTTTGATAAGTTTCAGCAAATTAATGAAAAATTGTGAAATTCTTTAGTTTGCAAATTATTTAAAGTTGGATGATATCCTGTTTTAGCGAAATTGAAGTTCGACTGAAGTTCTTTATTCCTCGAGTCGAATGATGGGGTGAGAAGTTCTAGTTCATATTGCAAGCCTGAGACATTTTGTATCGCATGAAGAAATCATTGATTCTAATCTACCTCTGGAGGGGTGCAAATGATTTCATATTATTCGGATAAGTGTACTTGCCTTGCTTTGTTCCTTATAATATCGTAGTTGAGTGCGATGATCTTTGAATTATTTTTATAAATTTTAGCACTGGCGAAGTTAATGAGTATATGCTGATCATTCATGAACTTCGTTTGCCGATAAGACTCACATTCTACTAAG
Source organism: Dioctria linearis (assembly GCA_963930735.1). NCBI lineage: Eukaryota > Metazoa > Arthropoda > Insecta > Diptera > Asilidae > Dioctria > Dioctria linearis. The sequence goes on from OZ005740.1 coordinate 55,368,589, forward strand.
TAAGCGGTCATACGCTGTAATGAGTTTAATGAACTTTTACACTTAGGTGTTTCTTTGGATGAAAATTTGGAATAGTTATTGTGGCTTTTCTCTGTACATTTTCTTTCTACCTGAAATTGTGTTTTTTTACTATACAGCTGTGGCCATACTGATTCCTGATGAGCATGTAAAAATTATTGTTCGTAAGCCCCAGCAAGATCTCGAGAAAACATATCATCAGGTTATGTTTTTTACCTGACATCTCCCCACTCTTGAGGAGTAGTATAGTCGATTCTCGATTTTTTATAAATTTTTGAAATTACAAGGACGAAATATTATATCAGATTCAGTCCAAGAAATGTCTCCCATTAAGTCGCGCTTGCTAATTTGGCAACAAATAATTCGAGTAAAGATGAAATTATTTGTTCTGTTTTAGCAATTCTTAATTTAGCGGGAAACAGTGTGATTATATGCAATCATTGTTGTTGATTGATCTAAGGTATAGGGCAGCTTCATATGCCTTCTCAAATCTAAAAATCTCAAAATCAAATCGTTTGAGAAAGCATGTCTAGGGTTCGTTTTAGGATGTTACCTCCCTATTCGCAAGATAACTGCGGTAGCATTGTAGTTCAGTGGAGAAGGGGGTGAGCTTAACTAGGAGGTACCCTTTACGTGCTTACTTTTTTTTATATAGGCGCCACCTTAGTTTCGAGCTAACTAAGGACCTCAAATTATACGGCTTGCAAATATATGGAAAATAACCTACCACTCGCGCTCTACTTGCAATATTCTCAACCGAATTATCTTCGGCTATATTTATAGTGTAACGGTGCGGTTTAAAATTCCACGGATTGCACTGATAATTTATTTATATAACAAAAAAAGAAGCATCCAAACTCCAGCATAACAATAGTTTATTCCCCTGGTTGGAGTATCGCCAAGGTTTAAGCAATTAGAACTTCACAACATTAGTAATTTTATACCCGTAATAATATATCCAAACGCATCTAATGACAATCCCAATATGCGTGCCTTGCGTGTATCTGAAATAAACGATCTAGGAGTGCAATTTGATAGCAAGCTTCTCTTTGACTCTCATATTAATCATATCACCAACAAAGCGTTTAAGACATTGCGATTTGTCTAAAGGTGTGCTAGGCTATTTAAGCAGCTTTCCTCGCACATAACTATGTATAACACCTTGGTTAGATCTATACTAGAGTACGCTTCCCAAATTTGGAACCCTTTCTATACGACGTACAGAAACAAAATTGAGAGTGTTCAACGCAGATTCACTCGGCACTTGCTCTTTAAACTTACTGGTTCATACGTGGATTACGAAGCCCGATTGTCCAAATATTCTATGATATCCTTAGAAGCGCGTCGCTCCTGTCTCGACGAAATATTCCATTTGTTATTCTTTGGTATCCTTTTTTTCGCTTTTTTTCTTATTTCTTTTCTTACTTAAGTTAACTTTCTCATTAATAAATAGACTTACTTGTCCCTGAGTTCTATGGATTTCTTCTTATGACTTTAGTCTACTATGTGTTATATCGTTTTAAATTTGTTTCATTCCTATTATGCTTTTTGATTTTTTTTTGCTATCGCATTAATTTTTCAAATAAATAAATTAACAAATATATTTCCATATTCAATCATTCATTCTTAACAATGTTTGCACATGGCCGAGCCATCAATCAAAGTTCTACAAGGCTGGTAATTATATTTGTAAAAATATAAATAAAAAATATATATTCCAATGTGCTTAATCACAAATTCGAAGACAATTATTAAATGTATATTCAAAAAAAATGTTCGTAATATTCTTTGCATATGGCCAATTCACCAGCCAAAATTCCACAATGCCGATAACTGTATACTCAATAAGACTATATTCAAATATATCTAATGATAAGTTCCGATAGGATAATTATTTATATGTAACTCTAGTAATAATTACACAAAACAGTAAAAATGTTCAAAGAAAAGAACTTCTCTTCCCGGAATACAGCGATCCCGTGCTTCCCTAAATTAAATCGTCTGTCATCGTCGCAATCCTGGCCACTTTTATCCCCGTTCTTCTGGCACCTCGTTTATTTTACTTCTTTTTATTTTTCTTGTTTTTGTCTGGGTTCCTTTATCTCTTCTACTGATAGTCAATCTACCGCATTAGGCCAAATAATCAAAACTTTGCTACTACCGCCTATTGTACTTTTTAATATGTACCTTTACTCACTTGATGCTCACTCGGAATCAAAACCAAAAGCGCCCCACTCAGACACAACATCAGGATAACTGCTACTAATGAAACAGAAACAATAGTATCGTCCTCGTTTCGCATTATCGGCTTAAAATCGTTGCCGTCTAGTACATTACCGTTTATTTACTACTTGTTATTTTGGACGATTGATTTTAATTGCCTATTTCTTTTCTACTTCGGACGATTTTGATTTTGTTTTGTTTTTTTGGGTAATTATTCTCTAGGTTGCAGACAAGCTCTTGCCATTCTAATGGTTGTTGGCACACGTTGTTTACACCAGGTAGTTGTAGCACAATTATTATTTTTTTTTTGTACTTTACGTAGCTTCCTTTCAAAAGTTAGCATTACTCAAGGGCCAGAAAAACTTGAATAGGCCAATCTACAGAACGAATTGCTCAGTTCATATACCGGGAAAATAAGATTATTTTCCTAAGTACTCTGTTTTTGTTTACTTCCTACCCTTTTCTACATTACAATAAAATCGATTTCCAATTATACCTTTCACCTTACTTTACACTAATTCTTAGCTTTCTTTAATTTAACCTACCGACTTAACTACGTTATTCCTACTTCTTCTTAATTTTGATTATTTTCCAGTTAATACTAATTAGGGATTTGGTTGCCCAATCGGTCGTAGAACTTGTTTCATACTTTTGACGTTGTTTGATACGCCCGTTCTTCTTCCGAACTCCGTCCACTTATCGACCTCGCTTGGAATGCCTGACGTTGAATGCCCTGAAAGAGAAATTGGCTGCAGTACTAAAAATTCGCACACATGCAATTAACATTCACAATGATCTGTGTAGATTAATATATGCCAAAATTTTCAAACAATTCTCCATTTAGGTTAGGTGGTCCGGCCATTTCTGCTGTTACAAGGAGTATCGTTCAAAGCTTTTAAAGCTCCAAGTCCTATTAAAAAAAATTAAATTTAAAAATACTACTTCTACTCCCAGAACTCCTTTGAGTCATTTCCCGTGCAACAAATCTGAATAGCAACGAGAGGAACTCATTTCTCCTCATGAATTCAATCGAAACATTTTCGACTAAAAAGATGCGGATGTTTCTTCTTTAAACTTTGTTACATTTAAATTTGGCATCCCGGATCATTTACTATCCAAGGTGCTTGTCATTGACATTTGGCCTTCAAGAGTGTAAGTGAAGAAATTCACAAATTTTCCAAAAAAACAGGAAGAACCGATTCCCATGAGTATTGTGACTTAGATGACATTCAGAATATTTCAGTTGCTAATAGTGAATCTAAGAGCTGTGAGGCAGCCGTACCAACAATTTTTTTTTTCATTTATTATCAAAATGTCAGAGAATTACGCACCAAGACAAAAGAGATTTATTTACCTTTGACTGAAAACCAATTCGATATTCTTGTACTCACTGAGACCTGGCTTCATGATGCGATTTTCTACCTGCAGTTATCCCCGAGCATTATATAACATACAACATTGTTCATTGAGCAATTTTATCAGGTTATAACATAGGTGGCGGCGTGTCAATAGCAGTCATTTCAAATGTCAATAGCAATGAATTATTATTACCAGGGGTCTGTTCAATGGGTGTGTTCAGCTCAGCTCATCTGTTGAGTTGCTGACTAAGCGGTGGCGTTCAGTCGAATCGCTGTCCTTCCGCTGACTCTCAACTGTTGAGTATAGTAGGCAGCGGCGATTATTTACGCTTAATTTGTAAGCGCTGTAAAATCTTCTGTCAAATAAATATAATATGACATTTTACTAACAAAAAGTTCAAAACAATATTGCCAAACTTGACAGCAACAGATTACAGTCAGCAAAACGTTCAGATGAAACTCAACGGTTGACTTCCAGCATACTCAACATGTTTTGTAATTAGTGTCAACCGTTGAGCTGTGCTGAACACGCCCAATATTACAGATATAGCTGCTTTCGTATGCTTTTGGCTGTCCAAAGTAACTCGAAAGCTGCTTTTTCATACTTGGTTTTGGACATTTGTTCTGTCCAAGATTTTAATATAGCTGCTATCATAGCAGCTTTTTGTTGTTTGCAGTCCTGACTGTAAGCAACAAAGCAGCTATGGTAATTTTTATGTGTGTGTAGTTCTCATTTGATTTAAAATGGAAAGGTCGGTTGCTATTTTGTTGGCTTTGGAACAAAATAACAAATTTGATCATTTTTTAAATGTAGTTAAAGGTAAGCATTTGGAATAGTGAAAAATCCCAGCGGGAGATTATTATAGTTATTTCGATCATTTAGGTAAATTTATGTACTAATACTACTGAGTCTGAAAGTGATGGAGATTTAGAATAATAGACTAAATAATTTATTGAAATGGACAAATATACGGATTTGCATCAAACATTTATTTGAAAGGGTGGTTAATAATTATACGAGGACACAGTCTCAACAATTATCCGAGTGCAAATAGAAGCATACGAGCTGTTACTGGCAGAGCTATCGAGAGTATATCGGGAAAGTTTTCCAAACTATACGTCATTACCCATCGATAACCAGTTATTAGCCGTTTTCTGGCTTTTGGCAAATAGGGAGAGTTATAGGCATCACCTTTTTGCAATGCATATTAATACGCATAAACTTATATTTTCGTATATTATATTTTGCAGATCAGTTGCTGATCGCTTTGGTATGGCAAAATCTATATTAAGTTGGTGTTTCTTTAGAATAATCAAAATTTTAAACGTACTAGCCCTATTATTTATAAAATGGCCTAATGAGGAAGAAGCAGGCAGAATAAGAGATGTCTTTTATAGGCAAAATAAAATAAAGGGGATAATAGGTGCAATTGATGGTACTTATTGTCCTATAAGTGCTCCATTTGCCAAAGCTCATTACTACACCAACAGCAAAAATTTCATTCTGTAACGCTGCAAGCAATATGTAATGACAAGATAGTATTCACAGATTGTTTTGTTGGTTACCCAAGCTCAGTAAATGATGCTCGTATTTTTCGTAACTCACCAATTTTTGAGAAAGCCAATGAAAATATGGAGCGTTTTTTTCAAGCGACTCGAAGATATCGGGGATAAATCCTATCCCTGCTTAAAGTGGTGTATTCCTCCATATAAGGACTTTAGAAGGCTGACAAATCTTGAAAAATGTTTCAATAGAGTGCACGCATCTACACGTCAAATAATACAGAGATGTTTTGCTCTTCTTTTTGCCGTTTTCGTCGTTTGCAAAACCTCGAAATGACCATTCGACCATTCTAGCGACGAAATCACGTAATTTCCAGTACAAAAAACTTAATCGAAATCACCTAATTTTTGCGTAATTTCAATGACATCACGTCGGAAATTACGAAAATTTGGCCGAACGCTTTTCGATTTCCACTTTTTCTCAAACTGTATCATTTGATATTTGTTGTATTCATTTGTCAATACATTTTTTAAATTTTTAAAGACGAAATTTAAAAATAAATTGAAATATTATATTAATGTTGCTGACAATTATGTAACAATATATTCTTTTAATTACAAAAGTCTCGTTTGTGTAATTAATTATTTTACAAGCCAATTTGGTATTTAAGTCTAGCACCTATCAAACGAAATCATCTCAGCGGTAGTGAAAACACCTGACAGTGATTTCGAAATCACTTCATCAAAATTACCTGATTTCGATGAAGTGAAAATGTCCTATAAAGTACTTCAACACTTAAAAATAACCTAGCCTACTATGAAAATTTAAAATAATTCAGTGAATTCAGTGAGTTCAATTAAAATGTCGCCACAGTGGTTTGTTCCCTTCATTCCTGAAAAAGAAGGAAGAAAATTTGCTTTTAAATTCGTGAATAAATTCAGAGCAAAATAAAAGCTTCTGACGATAACAGTAATACAATTAAGTAAATTCCTGCAGCAGGAGTAGATTACTGCTTAGATGTAAGGTGGAAGTGAAGCAGAAGTAAATTCCTGCTTAGATGTGGGATACAGGTGAAGCAGAAGTAAATTTCTGCAGTAGGAGTAAATTCCTACTTAGGTGTGGGATGGAATTAAAAGCAGAAGGAAATTTCTCCAGCAGGAGTAAGTTCCTGCTTAGACGAAGGATAAAGGTTCAGCAGAAGTAAATTCCTGCTTAGACGTAGGATAAAGGTGAATCAAAAGAAAATTTCTGCAGTAGGAGAGTAGGAGTAAATTCCTACTTGGATGGGGGATGATGCAGAAGTAAATTTCTGCAGTAGGAATAAATTCCTACTTGGATGGAAGCAAAATCGAGGTTTGGATAGTTAGGAAAAATCAGAGTAAATTCCGATGTGTTCAGATTAAATTCTTAAATATTTCTTCATAATTTATTCAAATTAAAAAATGTTTCTTTCGGTTATATGATATTTTATTACTCCTACCGTAAAGAAGTTCGAAACAAGGTCATTTTTTAGCAAACCCTTTGTGACAACGCCGACGGAAACTAATGGCGGAACGTGGTTTGTAATGAGAATACCTGTATGTACCGTGCATTCGATCTTTTATACATATCGATTAAAGCGCTAAATTTAAAGAGAAGCATTAATTGGGTTTTTGTTCACAGCGCTGCTGCCATGGTGACCATTTTTGTTTCAATTCAAATTCACTTCTGAATGAAGTTTCACCATCGTATGAAGTAGTTCGCTTGTTGCATAATTTTATAAAAAAAAAGTAAAAGTTTAATTTCTATACAACTATTCTTTATTACGGTATTTGATCTGTGTAAATTGTGTGTGCTTCTGAAACAAAGAATATTATAATTTTCATTGGTGTTCCAGTAATTATTTGGCCTACAAATATTGTTTGTTTTCAATCAAAATATGGTAAGTGCTTATTTGAAAAAGCTACTTTAATTACAATATAAAAATTTACCGAAGTAATCTAAGAAAATAATAATAATTTAAAGAATTTTTGTAATAACGGGATTGAGAACAATGAAATCCACATCCGTATGAGTGTGAGTGCGTATGCATTAAGAATTGTGCATTTTTTCGTAGAAATTATAGATTATATGCAGTATTATATATCTAAAACAAAAAACAAAAATTTCAAAATTTCTTATATAAACAACGGTAATGAATTCGACAGCGTTGGCCAGAAAGAACAAAGAAATCCACATATGTATGTATATTTTTGTAATAACGGGATTGATGACAATGAAATCCACATCCGTATGAGTGTGAGGGTGTATGCATTAAGAATGATGCATTTTTTTCATAGAAATTATAGATTACACGCAGTATTATATATCTAAAACAAAAAACAAAAATTTAAAAATTTCTTATAAAAACAACCGTAATATGATTCGACAGAGTAGGCCAGAAAGAACAAAGAAATCCACATATGTATGTATATTTTTGTAATAACGGGATTGATAACAATGAAATCCACATCCGTATGAGTGTGAGGGTGTATGCATTAAGAATGATGCATTTTTTTTCATAGAAATTATAGATTATACGCAGTATTACATATCTAAAACAAAAAACAAAAATTTAAAAATTTCTTATAAAAACAACGGTAATATGATTCGACAGAGTTGGCCAGAAAGAACAAAGAAATCCACATATGTATGTATATGTGTGTACGCAGATAATAGACGTTAAAACTGAAACTGTACTTGATGATATCAATTATATTTTGCATTCAGTTTTTAAAAGTTAAACTCAAGAACCAGATCAATTGATAAATTCAGTACAATTTCCAATGCATTACGAACCGTTTTTCAAAATCTTATTATCAATCACGAATTGACTGCACTGTTGTACGCCGTTTTAAATGGACCAAATACTCCAACATCCAGTGGCTGCATTTTGTTAGTAGAGTGGGGTGGGAAAGTCAAAATGGTAACTAAAACTGCAACTGACAAATGCGACTCGTGGTTGTCATAAATCAACAGGATAGGATTCTCCTTGCTGCTGTAGGTAAATTTTATGAAGTGCTTTATAACAGCTACAAATAGATCTGTATTCATCCACCCTGTTTGTGTAGCTAACCCAAGAGTACCAGGGGGAGCTCCCTTAAGCAAATGTTCTTTGAAATGCACTCTGCGGAATATTATGGCTGGTGGAATGTATTGGCCCGATGCACTTATAATAGCGCATGTAGTAACTAGTTGTACTATTAGTTGCGTTAATATCTGATGTGTCTGTTGCATCCAATTTGCCTAGCCTCTCTCTCTATGCTATCACCGAAATACCGAAACAAGAGACGATAAGAGAAGCTTTTGTATGACGAATTAATGTCATAAGAATCTGTGAACTTAGTATAAAGATATTGCAAATTGGACATCATAAGGCAGCATATGTAAACAGATCTTCTTTTAAGGAGCTGAGTGAATCCAGATAACAATCATCACTTAGTTGAAAAACTAACTGAGAAGCCTAGAGCGGGTTATTAAATAATGTTTTGTACATTTTTATTGCACAGTCGTGGTTGCCGAAGAATTGAAAGGATTTAATTTTCTATCATTCAAAGCTTATCATTTCTAGCTGCTTTCACCGATTCGCACAGAATGAACTTGTTTATGTCGAAAACTTTATACTTGCATGCGATTCTATACAATACACCAGATGATTGACTCGTATTAAAGCAGATAATAATTTCAGAATATTTTGTTGAACTAATTTTGCACATTATAAATCGTTTCTGGACAATAAATGGAGCCAACGATGGCATGAGTTGCGATGTTCTCTTTTCGGCAAACTTTGCGTAATTGCTTTAGCATTCGCATTCAACTTTTGATATATGTTAAAGTTAGCCATATTTTTCTAAACCAACTTTTAATTCACTTTTGAGAAATTTTTTACACAAATAACTACTAATTTGACGTTTTTGGTTAAATTTTCTTTTATTTTTTTTAAACACCTCACACTGCGCTTTTGTATATTTGTATCTATCATTGAATAAAGTGTAAATTGCTTAATTTTGAATTAAAGATGAAGCAGACGTTAATAAAGAACGAAATGAAAATATCGTTGATAATTTTGTGCTTACAAGAAGAATTTCAAAATTATTTTTAATTTCTGGACAATAAATGGGGCCAACGATGGCATGAGTTGCGATGTTCTTTTTTCGGCAAACTTTGCGTAATTGCTTTAGCATTCGCATTCAATTTTTGATATATGTTAAAGTTAGCCATATTTCTCTAAACCAACTTTTAATTCACTTTTGAGAAATTTTTTACACAAATAACTACTAATTTGACGTTTTTGGTTAAATTTTCTTTAATTTTTTTTTAAACACCTCACACTGCGCTTTTGTATATTTGTATCTATCATTGAATAAAGTGTAAATTGCTTAATTTTGAATTAAAGATGGAGCAGACGTTAATAAAGAACGAAATGAAAATATCGTTGATAATTTTGTGCTTACAAGAAGAATTTCAAAAATTTTTTTAATTTATTCTTACATTTATTTGTTTGTATTTTTGCAGTTAACGCTGGACTTACGCAGAATCCCCTGCCGCAAAATTTAAAACCATCACCATAGAATAATATTTACACAGATTTAGAGGATTGGACAGGTAAAACGCCACAAACTTTGCAAAGCTTATGTCGAATTAATAGCTTTTTGTTTCAGGATGGGATGCAAATCTTGTGGTAAGGATGACCACACGCAGAAAAGCAGCCGCAAATGTTTGCATTATATACCCTCGCGGAAAGAAGAAATGACCGTAAAAGTGGCGATAATGTTGATGTTAATGTAGTGTCCGCTATGATGGTAGAAACATCAATCCTATTAAATTATAAAATACAGAAAAACCCTAACTTGTATACAGCATATACAAAAGAACCAAATTTCCTGTTGGAATTCTACCAAATAAAAGATAATACTAAGAATAATAGTAAGAAAATTGATCCGGAATATTGCAGTATTCGGGATGAATACCATATTCCGCGGCACGAAAGCAAACATAGAACTTATTTAGTTCAAGGAGCTGCTAAGCAATTGCAAACTAGCACGAAGAATAATATCACCGTACATATGTATAGTCGTTTGCGGAAATATTTTCGACGTGAATATAATGAAACGAAAAGCAAATATGGAATTAACGAAATACTGAAAAAGCTATTCGTAAGCAATGACAAATGCCCAGAAATAGAAGAGATGTGCAAGAAATTTCCGTCTGACCAAACATTGGATTTTCAGAAAATTGAGTCACATTGGTGGCAATTTATTAAATTTCTCATCACCTGCAGAAATATTTCACCAGTTGTGAAATGAAATCCTTCAAACTTGTGCCAATTTTCACCTTTGGACGAAAACATTTACTGTATACGAGGGACGCTTTGTACGAAACTCTTTCACATTTGGGTATTAAATTACTAAAAGAGGAAGTTACAGATAAATGGGAAGATTATTTCAAGCTGTCGAAATACCTATGTATACGGCGAAAAATAACATTTGGCGGTTCAATCACAACAAACGGCATTGACGTCTCTATACATTTACGAAGACCGAAAAGAAATTCGACTGAGGATACGTTGAAATTGGAAACTGTAAAATCAGATTTTTTGCAAGGTAGATATTCGAAAATGTGCGGAATTGATCCAGGCCTCCGATACATGTACGGTATGCTAGAATTAAATGACGACGGACACGCTACCAACAGTCTATTAAAAATAGTAGTTTTCGGCATCAAACAGAACAAGACGAAAGGAAACATCATCTCAAGCGAATGACGGGCCGCGTGGCTCTAGAATTTGATGCGGAAGCCCAGAATTATTCCACAAAAAATTACGTCTACATACAATACACCAGATTCATGTTGCGGAATTTCATAACAATGCAAAAATTGTACGCACGCAGGCAAGTGGCTAAACTAAAGTGGGATAAAAAAATTAAAACCCGCCAAGCTATAGAAAAACTGGCCGATGACATCACCGCTACAACGACGGGAAAGACTTAGTGGCCTACGGAAACGGGCAGATTGGACCCTACATAAAGGGATATGTAAGATTACCACAAAAGGCACTACTAGAAGCTCTCAAACGTAAACAACAACGCTGCAGTGTAATACTGATAGACGAATTTAGGACGACGAAGTTATGCTCGTGTTGCTTCCTCGAATGTGAGACATCGCAATCCCCACACCGAGTTCAAGTGTGCCAACACTGTAAATTGGTGTGGAACCGCGATATCAACGGAGCCAACAATATGATCAAGAAATTAATCTACCAAATACTTGATATACCACTACACCAAAATTTGCACAGGGGAACTAGTTTACTCTTGCCCCCCTTGCAATGACTTATTAAAAAGTCAATAATTCGACGTTACCAATATCAATAAAACTGATATTGGTAATGAATGGATTAGAAGAGAAAGATTTTTTCAGTATGAGTTTGTATTCTTTATTTATAAGTTCTGTGTCTTGTCTTAAGCTTATAACTTTGTTTTTGTTAATGTAATTGTGGCATGCTTCTTTTTATTACTTTACATATCAATTATTTTTGTTTAGTATCGAAAGAAAATACATGCATGGGGCATGCCCTGTTTCTATTGAGTGCTGATCGCGGTGCGGTGCATGTTTATTAATATCAGCTTTGTGTTCTGATACTCTGGATGTAAGCTCTTTTGATGTCTGTCCAATGTACAAAGTATTACAGTTCTCGCATTCGACCTTGTATCAAACGCTATTTTTTCAATGTGTGGGTTTCGGATCCTTGATTTTTGTGTAATTATTGTTTAGTTTAGTTATTGTTTTGAAATCTATTTTTATGTGATTGTTCTCGGTTTTAATTATTTTCGCGATTTTTAGGGATAAAGGATATATGAAAGGTATTGATATGTAAACACTGAAAAAAATATTTTGATAAAACCACCGTAAAATTAACGCTTTTTGCCTATACAATTTTCAGCCATAGAGAAAAATATTACCCTGATATTATGGTACTTATCAATATTAATGCGAACAGTAGGTATAAAACTATCCAACAATAGTGGGACTTACATTAAAAAACTATTAAAATGATAACAATCTTTTAATGTTAATAACTTCAAACTATCATCTATAGCGGTGCTATTGGCTGGATACTTCAAATTCAGTAACTGCACACTGACAGCACGTAGCCCTTGGTTTCACATTTCCTTCTATGCTATTGCCTCCGTTTTGTTATTATGAAATCATCCCACTTTTATTAATTTCCTCGGTGAGCTAACATTAATTTCACTGAAAACAAAACTTTTTAAGGTTTATTTGATAAGAAAAAGTCTTTTGTTGGATTGAATGTATATAATATATTAACTTCCAATACAATGTTTTCTTAATACTAGAAAATCTTATTTCTAATAAATTTGTCACCATTAACGTTATAATAAGTATGAATAGGCGGTCCAGTAAAGTATATTAATTAAACAAAAACAAATGTATTTAAATTTTTTCCTATTAAATAACATTGGTAATGATTATCCAAAATTATTAATTCAATTTTTTCTCCAAAGACCAGATGATGATTGTCTTTTGAAAAAAAAATAACTCCCTAATTTCAAATAGTTCAATAATATGCTCATCCAAGATAGAGCTGTTTTCCGCAATTTACGCTTCATTCGTTGAACCTACGACAAAACTCTTTGGAAAGTTATCAAAGTCCCCGTTAGGGATATATCCTGTATCTGCAGACCAAAATTCGGTCATTATCTCACTATTAATATGTAAAAAAAAATCAGATAAATTAAAACCACTAAATTTGTACAGCAAGCACGAACCCGACTAATTTCAAACACAAAACAAACTGTGGTGCAAACTGATTACTTATATAATTTAGCTGAGCGATCCCGAATCACGATACAGTAAGTATAAGGGCAGAAGACGAACTGACTTAAAACGACAAGTTTATTCCGTGCGCTCGTTCTTGAATGCAATTGCAAGTGTAAAAGTTTTGTTATGTGTGAATAATGGCAGAAATACATCCAGGCCTCGAGGCTTCCTCGAGATGTTGTCAAAATTTCAAACACGTGTTTTAAAATATTGCAACACAAAACCAAGCCAGCAGCTAGCTTCAAGGCCTCTCTCAGGTCTACTTCTGTCAAAAGGGTATTTTTTTTATTTCGATCTGTCAAACGTAGTATTTGGCAGTTAGCACTGAAACAAATTTGAAATTTTTAATATCTTAATATTTAACTTAATAATTAAAAATGTAAGAAAAGTTGATAGAGGCTGTGCGGGGTAGGCCTACCACTACACCAAAATTATATATCTGAAAGGGAAGCTTTGATTAAGTGAAATCAAAATTAAAACAACTGTTTGCTACTAAAAAAGAAGACTGCCCGTTTATTACAAATCATATTCAATTTATATTAAAATTGCACTTAACTAAGCAAATCTTAATATGCTCCTACCTATCACTAATTGCGAAAATCAATACCTACATACATATTCACTAATAATTTAAAAATGCAATAAATTGCTTGGCTATGCAAGGCGATAACAAAAAAAAAACCGAATAACGAAATAACTTAAATGTAAAATGCTTACCTACTTAAATTACACCTTTGACTGGGTGTCATATTCATAAAAATATTTGCAATGACACATTGAATGCAAGAATTATTCGCTAGAATTAGCGTTATTGTTTTTGGGGGCAGGCGCCCGCTTATAGAGCAAGTACTTGCTGATTCTATGCGACCGTTGACCTTTTTGTCGAGTGCAAACAGTATATATTGAATTCGTAAGAACTAGGCTCTTTAGTGTAAAGTCCAGAATTATTCGCAGAGTGGTAACCCGTGTGAAGTTTCCCTTACCACCACATGGTATCTAGTATAGGCGATAAATATAACTAGATTAAGTTAGCTGTGTAACTGGTAGGCTATTGTGTTAAATAAAGAATTATTTTTATTTGTATTGTAACTGAAGGAGTTTGATTTTTAAGAAACCCTGGTCCGACGAGCTATCCGCAGCCATCCCACTGAAACTCCGTTACAAGTTTTATCAAAAAACGCGTCATCAATACCAAGTTTTAGTAGATTTTTGGACAGGAGAAGGTGTTTTATTGATTAATTCATTAATTCACTCCACGCTAACTTAGGGGATCTCTGACGCCGTAGTATTATGGTGCATTTATCGGCTGAGCTGTCTCGCCTGCACCATTTGGCATTCTCAAACGCCAGGTTTTATACAAGCAAACGTTGGCTGAGAGATCTCGCCAGGCCATCAATCAATTGGGCCATCGAAGAAGTCGACGTTATTACAAATTCAATACAGCTCCTTTCCCACGGCACCCGTTGTCCCGAGCTGATTTGCGGCACTGTGCTTTCTTTTATCAATACAAAATGCCGCGTGATGAAAGGTGCGTGGATTGTGTAGCCGCTTTTATATGAAGAAATGATACACCACGGGACACTTCGCACATCTCCACACTGCGCCCATTGAAGTTATCGACTCGAAATGGATTGGATGTGCTATTGCAGGGTAACTTGCACTACCTTGGACCAGACCCTTCCCATAGCGCGTTGGCCCGTGTTTCACGGGAGATATTAACGGTCGTGGGAAGATACCATTTGAGGACTGAAATTTTGCGCATGAGCTTTTGAAAAAATTGTAGATTTTGGCTCGAAAATGCAACAAATCGGGTAAATGGTTCGTAGGGTTGCCATACAAAAATTTCGCTTTTCACTATATATTTGCGCACTGTCTAATAATACGTCAATGTGAAAACTGAAATTTTGTTCACGGCAGTTCTAATTGAAATATCAAAAATATACTAAATGTGGCAACCCTTTCTTGTTGTTGCCACACTAAACTTTGGTTTTCCATTATATATTTGCAACTGCTTGAGAACGCGTTCACGTGGAGAGCTCAAATTTTGTACACAGAGCGTTCTAATAAAAATTACAAATACATGTTCTACAATGGACCAAATTGTGTAACTCTTTCTTGGTGTTGCCATACAAAACTTTGGCTTTTTACAATATACTTGGACACTACCTGACAACACACCGACGTAGCGAGCGGAAATTTTGTACACAGCGTTTTCATAAAACTAGTAAATAAATTTTAAAAAATAACGAAATTGGGCAACCCTGCTTGGTATTGCCATACAAAACTTTTAGTTTTTATTTATTTACTTTTTATTTTCGTTTGGGGTATAACATTGTTGGTTGGTCTTTTTTTGTTAAATATTGGTTAGTTTAATTCGATCGTTACAGATAGTGCCTGTGCTTTTTTAAGTTTATTGGTCAAGGATCCGCCAATTTTATTTCTTCCACAGATATAAGCTGGTTATGAAATTCTATCACCAGGCAAAGCGATCTGTACGATGTTAGAGTTTTTCAACTATATCCTTTTTGGTATATCTCAGGAAGTTATGTCTGTTGTTGGTTGTTTACCTCGCCGGGTAAAAATTACAAAGGCAAAAATTTAGGTTATTGAGTTTGTTGTTTCTCTCGTCCAATTCCTTCTATTTGCATAAAGTCTGGAATTAGTGCTAAGCCAAGGCTTTTTATGGCTTTTTAGTTATACAACTTATTTGAGATCAAGAATCCAGGATATCATATGTGAATTATTCTTTTTAGAAGATTCAACGGATGAAAACTTTCCATGCAAATGCGATGATTTCGTTTCTGTGAAGCAAAAGCTGTTGCCATTGTCCTAACTGAGGTGTATTTTTATGAGCTTCCACAATTTTTCTAGGGCCTGTAGAGATTGGCAGCTGCTCTCTAGAAATGATGAAAAAGCTCTGATACTTTATAACTCATGTCTATCAACATAGATGGCACAAGAACACCATATCGCATGGTACACCAGAGAAGAGTATACAGATTATGAAAGAGCTGGTGCTTTCCCAAATGGACAATAGCAGGTTTATGAGCGCGTCAAGAGCAAATGTTGCTTTATTAACATTTCTCATGTTGTGGTCCATTCCGGAATATACCACCAGCCATATAAAAATTGTATACTTTACTCTGGTATTGCATGCGATATCTAGTTCTTGTGCCATTTATGCAATTAACAGATGGAGTAGATGTTAGATTCCCAGTAGACATCGAAACACCAAGATTTTTGATCAATCCAGGCCATGAATTTAGGGGAAAATATATATGTACAATATCAATTTTTTTAAATTTTAATTTAGACAGTCGGATAGCGACAGAAGCTGGCATAATTGTTTATGGTTATAATTAAATAAAAACAAAATTAGCCATCTTATCATATAACCTAAACTGATCACAGGAATCCATATGCGCATTTGTCTGAAGTTTTGCATTTCTATGCGAGGAATGTAAAATTACATTAATTCTGTTTTATTAGATATATTAATTTAGCCAACTGACTGTGATATAATATATGTATGTATACATACGTTGTATATATGTAATATATATTCATTCAATTTCCGTTCCATAATTTCAAATTGTCAATTCCCCTTTTATTTTTCTTTAATTGTAATTTTATATTTTATCTTACAGAAATTTCCGTAAAATTTATGATTACAAAAATTTATTTCCAGAAATCTATGGAAAAGTTTACTATGCGTATCATAAAATTTCTACAAAGTATGTGATACATAAATATTTATACGAATGTATGTACAACATACCTGTATTACGTAACACTAGCAATCAGAGTTTTTGAACAGAAGACCTTAAAGGAGTCTATTTTAATTTACCACGAAAGGCGCTTTACAATTTTGTTTTCATCTAGAAAACACATTCCAATTTTCTTTCCAAAGTAATCTCCGGAAACAAACCGAAGCACATGTTTTTTTTTGTCCTGTCATCACCCCCGTAGGGTATTTTTAGCGAAATATGTGGGTTTTTCTTCTTCTATAAGAAGCTTCTCTTTATGACTTTCGAATGTTATGACAGCAGTGATATGTTCAAAGTCCTTAAACCACCCCGTCGAGAGGTTGATATGTTTTAACGAATATTTCAAATTAAACCTGGAAATTTGATTAGACACTGCAAAAGCTGAGACACCTTTGGGAATTCTAGATAAGCAGTCTCTCTTAGGGAGGATGTATGTTTTACTTAGAGGGAATGCATATCAAAAAACTGGGTTATGGGAAATGGTTAAAGAAGAGAAAAATAAGGACAAAAACTCTTTTTGAGACACTTTATAACTATGGCGATTTATAAAGTATTCATCACGAGGTCTCGGATTTATATTTACTAATAATGGAAGAAATTAATAGAAACAATTGAAAAAGAAATAATTCAAAATTCCTACAAAATGCATAAAGCATATTTATGGTGGTATGATTCATAAATCACCTTAATTATAAAGATAGAGTTGTTCTCTCTAAATATCTGTGATTTAAAACTCCCTGCCACTAAGATGTCATCTAATCTTAATAGCTCCCTTTTAAAAGCACTTCAGACAGATAAAGGGGAATAATTGTGATGAATTTCTCACTCTGTGAAGTTGGAATTATGCCAAGGAGATGATTTTTCATCGTAACCACATAAAGGAAGCGTTCATTAAAAGTTCATTACCATCAGTAATTTGTCAAATTGAAATTCAAAGGCGAATGGTAAACTATCATTTCCAACTTGCAAGGCTTACTTAATCCCAGAGTCATGTTACCCAAGTAATCAGAGATAGTTAATTATCGTCATAAAATTTTTTTTATCAATATTAACTCACATTTTCGTCAGGTGAAACTTTATTTGTTATTTAGATTATGATTTTTCTTGATGATTTAGCAATGATCTGCCATTGAACTATGTAGAGTGGAGTTAGCGTTATAATTGCGGGCTATACTAGAAGTGTTTAATACTAGAAGCCAAGATATTTACTTTGCACTTTGACTAGTCAGGACTTGGATTGATTGCCTTTTAAAAATTTGTTTGAACGTTAATTGGTCTTGAAATGAAAATATTTTTGAAATCTGAAAATTGATATGTCTTTTAAAATTGCTGTTACTTTCTTTTTGGAGTATTTACCAAAATACTTGGTTGATCAGCGAATGGACAAGATAATCCATGAACTACATTTCGGGCTTTGAGTAAACATACATATATTGATATGTTGACCCATATGCTTGGTGTAAGCCCACACAGGATTGTTGTGTGTTCAAGAAAAAGTACTAACGGCTATTCTCTGCGGAGATATCACATCGTTTTTATACCCTAGATGAAATCTATAGGGTATACTAAGCTTTTCATTCCATTTTTAACGCATAGAAATAATGATGTTAGAGTAAAATGGATTGGATACTCAAGATAATATTAAGAGTTATTTTGATTTTTGCATGTCCGTTTGTAAGTCCACCTGTCTGTTCGTCCGCACGATAACTCGAGAGCTCGCTCACTTAGTTAGAGTGTTGAAATTTTATACACGGAGTAAATAGAAATAAAAAAGAAATTTAAGTTCGAAAACGGGCCAACTGCGGCATCTTCGTCGTAGGGTTGCCATACAAAATTGTGGGTTTTATACGTATAGTGGTAAAACGAGCAGTCCTAGATGTTTTTATTGTACTGAAAAGTTCTAAAAATCCTTTGAAATTGGTTAAACTTAATCGTTTTTGCTGTCCGTCCGATGAACCATTCTAGAAATAGATACTTTAACAACCAAACTTGCACGGAGTGGTGACTATACGAAATTACATACGGGCATTCATCTAATAGGTTGTGAGGACTAGTATTACACCAATTCTAGTTTTTGTCCTTATTTCTTTAAAGAACGTCTAATATGGGAAATCATTGATAGTATAATCGACCAACCATATGTTGTGTGATTGTAGGTAGTTAGTTTAGGGAGCTTATTAAAGGAGATACAGGAAACTACAGAAAGAAAGCCATATGATGAGGAAATATACTTTAACGCTAGAATTTTGACATTGTGAATTATGAACGTAGTCATTCTTGTTTGTGGTTGCGTAAAGAGAACCACTACGTTGTTACAGAAATTACTGGATTGGAAGGCTCACTTCTCAATTATTCAAATAAGTAAAAATAAGAAAGAAACTCAGAAGTGACATTTCGAAGGTGTATACCCGGTGTGTAGCTTTGCTGCCAACCTGAAATGAAAACCATGCAAATGGTTAATGAAAATGTTAATCTGCATAGCTTCAGTTCAGGCGAGTGGGGTTTTACCCCACTGAACCATGTTGGGATATTCTACTGATGCACTTCAAAACCACCAAGAAATAACTGCAAAGTCCTGAAATTGAAATGAAATCCATATGTGTGCGTACAGGTCCGATTCTCTAAAATGTTCTGTACATGTTCTAATGGAAAAGTGACAAGACATTGTTTTATATATGCCATAAACTGGAAATTCTTCGCCTTTACTATACTCAATGCCATAAACCCTACTATCCACACAGGAAAATAGTATACCAGTAATTTTAGGCTTGGCTCCTTTTCTTCTCAAAGGCTGTACTAACTATACAACTTACGTAGCAAAGTAATAAAATAGTTTTGAGTAAGAAGTAACCTTCCATTTTACGCTCAATAGAAATATAAATTAGTGATGTATTAGTGAGGGAGTCTGTTTCTATGTGGAAAGTGATTCTCGAGGATTTTTCTATAAGGAAATAGGAAAATAATCAAGCCAAAGCCCCAACAATTGGGTTCGCTTTTCAAAAGAGACGGTTTTCACCGATTCTCCTAATTTTATAAAAATTGGTTTTCGCTAGTGAGGGATAAATATACCTCTCCTCAACATTGAGACTTACCAATCCTCATCTTTCGTCAAGTCGACAAATATATTTGGGGTGATTCAACAGATACAAGGCGCTCCTAAAAGCTCGTAATTCTACTGCAAAGATAACCTAATAACAAGATAAGACACAGGAGAGATTACCGAGTGTTTTACATTTTAACTGTACACGGCGAGAAAAGGAAAGAAATAAGAAGAGAAAAATAATAAAAAATCAAACTCTGTTCAAAACTTTTATGAATAAAGACAAAAACTGTGAAATCGGAGATTACATGCAACGAAACAGAATGGAAAATGATTCATTTTCGTAAATAAATGAGAAGAGGCGGAGGTTTCAGATTTTACTCTCATAAAATACTCCCACGCTTTTGTGAAAACAAGTTTTTCTGAAATATTGAAAGAAAGTTGGTTCCAAAGTTGTTGTTGTAATCCTATGTATGTATGGCTCCAAAGATGTTGCTGTAATCCTACGGTATTTGAAAATTACGTGCTTTTGTTTACATCGTTTTGCTCTGAGGAGATTAAGTGAGTGTCACTCATGCTGCATTTTCTGATATTTTCCGGAACATGAGAATTTTATTTAAGTGGAATTTTGCATCTCCTTTCAGCACCTTGGCTAAAGCGAAATTTATCTTTTTGTTAAAAATTGAGGTAGTGTGACCCGATGTACATTATTATGAATAGTTTGAAAGGATTTTGAAGGTATTCAATAAGATTTTATCATTCGGGTAATCGTCCGTTCTCTAAATTTTTGTTTTTAACCCGTTGACTCAATTGTACTACAATCGTGCATAGCCAAGTTCCTTTCCCCTATTCATGCAAAAGACGAAAGTGCAATTTTTTTATAAAAAACACCGAAAAATTCAATTTTTCTCGGCCGTGGCCTATCTTCTTATTAGCTTATCTTTGCTTCTGGCGGAAATGAATAGACTTGTGTCTGTAATCGTCTTTATTTGATGTTAACTTTGTGAGTTTGTCTGTTGATACGTACACAGGTAAAATATTTTTACTAGTCATAGAGTAGGCAATATGTTCCCTACTCTAAGTGTAGTAATTTTACTAGCTCAAAATATATCTAAACACCTGAGTGAAATTTACACATTTTAGATAAAATATTTTACTATTCGTTTTTAAAAGTACGCAAAAGTTGTAAAGGTGTAAATAGTTATACGTAAATTACATAAAGAAGTAATTCATGTACATATTTGTATGTCGAATTCCCAAAAAAAAGTTGAACTCGCTTATATCTATTTTATTATATTATTCTGTACATATCGAATAATGAGCAAATTTGTAAATTCATCACCAAAAGATTTATAAAACCATCATGAAAGTTACATAACATTGTTGAAGTTGACAAGTCATTTACAAGTTTCCCCATTCTATTTATAGAGCAAAGTTAATATGGAGCGAAAATTAATGAAAAAGTGTTAGTTAATTAATGTTTTTTACGGCACTTACGCCTTAGACACACAGCACTCTTAATGAAGAAATAACTAACGACTCATTAGTCTATAATGATTCATTATAAACTGCGGACACACAGCCATTTCTTTAATTAAGTTGTGCTGTCAAACTGGTTTTGATGAACTTATCACATTAAAGAAGCAATATGGATCGAATTAACGCGATAAACTTTGTTTTCATTTATTTTATTTTCAATTTAACAATTTCCAAATGAGAAACACATTTTAATTAAAAAAATATTAATAATATAAATTGTGATTTGCATTTCTTCTTCTTATTTTTCAAATCGGCAGATGCACAGCGGAGCTCCGGATTTACATTATATGCCAAATCTAGCACATTTTTCCTCATTATAGCTATAATGAAGGAGGAAAACAAAGGAGGAAAACACTTCATTAGTGGACTTCATTATCATCTGATTTTCGAGCTATAATGACATATACTATTTGACACACGGCATTTTAATGAATAGTTAGTACAAATGATTCATTAGTTCGTGCTGTGTGTCTAGGGTATTATGCTGATGATGAGATGGACATGCATATTTTAATTTACTGAAAACTCTTGCCTCGAAAATAACCTGAAACTAGGAATAAGCTGAAACTATTTGGAACCACTAAGCTAATCAACTAACACTTTCCACGTGCGTACGAGAAATGATTTTCAAAAGTAACCCTGTTTCGATTTTACTGCACCAATAAGCGATTTTACAGAAATCATGTACAATTTTACTTATACCGGGGCAAATTTATGATTGGAATAGCAATTTGGCTGTATCGACTTTAAATTTCCAGAAATTATTTGTATTTTTACGCCTTCCTTTGAATTGTAGTAATTAAACATTTACGAAATTTACACACTAGAATTTTTAATATTATTATTTGAAAGTTTTTGAGAATAGAGATTTCCAAAATTTTTTTTACTCTGTACGCTATCGTTTAGCGATTTTTGTATAGGTTGTAAGTGTAGATTTTTATGAGACTGATTATGAATTTTTTAACGCTCCACTTAGGTTCCAAGGTGGAACTAACTTTCTTGTACTCAAAGAAAAAATCTGCTCTGTCTGCATTTGCTTCGCTTATTAAAACCAATTATCGGCCAATGTTGTATTTGTAGCTTTTTTTGATGTACTGATTGTGATCTGGCTCTTTCTGACTCGGTAACAGTAATTTAATATATGTTTGGAGAGTTGGACCAGTCTAGAAAAACTTTCGAACACTTGCCAAGCTAATTTGGCAGGAAGCCAACTTTCAGCAGATCAATTAATCCGAAAGGCGTACACTTCTTACAAGAGCAATTGATTGATTACCATATCATGACTCATCTTTCCCAGAGAATGCAAGGAGATAATTATGGTTAATTTACCTGAAAGATGGTATTCATACAGTGGAGCTAATATCTCTTAACATGCGATGCCCATTGAATCAAATTTCAATTGAAATAAGAGCAGTCATAAGTTATGGGCAAGCACTCTTGTATGAAACATATACAAAGACGCGGAAATAATCTCTGAAGATTTTTTTTATGTTTTTTAATTTAAAATTATCTTCCTTTTCTTTCATTTTCAGTATAATCTTGGTATGCTTGAACATTTTCTTAACAGACACCACACAATACACATTCACCTCGCATCAGTAATTTAACTTTAATCCAATTATATATATAAAGCCCTATTCTTAACGGCTGCAGGTAAGGTAAAGCTGCCTTAAAATATAGTATATATGTACAATATACATATTATGTAACATAGGGATTACACGTTATTAAAATACATGATGTGCTCTTCACACTTTGCAAAACAAACTGTAAAAGTGTTGAACAAACAGAAACTTGAAAAGGATTCATGCTGAATTTTTGTCACTTTCAGGTTTATCAAAAGCTTTCAGCAGGAGTTAAACTAAGAAGCTTACGATGCAATAAATGTTGGGTTTCTAGGTTAATGAATCATAGTCAGATTTTATGATGTTTTTAAACACGAACAGGTTCGTAGCACCTGTAATTAATTAGGACATAGCTGTTTGCGTACTTAATCATTATCAACTTGATTAATGTAATTTGTATATGTGACATTATTATTTATGGCAATGGCAAGGCAATAATGTTCTCTGAGTTTTTAAAGTGTTACATTTAGTTGCACAAGATAGATATTTTGGAGTTTTATACTGAATTGAT
The DNA here is from genome assembly GCA_963930735.1 of Dioctria linearis. Taxonomy (NCBI): domain Eukaryota; kingdom Metazoa; phylum Arthropoda; class Insecta; order Diptera; family Asilidae; genus Dioctria; species Dioctria linearis. The sequence continues at coordinate 55,392,034 of OZ005740.1, forward strand.
CCACCGCACACTGGGGTAAGTAAGCTACAAAACTTACAAAACTGGCAATAAATAAAAAAATGAAATTCAATTTAGAAACATACACCAATACCGCTCTTGGTAGCATCAACACTTACTTTGACAGTATTCAGTTTCGGTTTGAGCGTTGTTTAAAATAGTTTTCAAGTTGTGTTCCTGATATTATTAATTAATAATAATAAATTTTTCTATGACCCTGTTTAGGTGGGTGAGGATGCTGCCTCTGCCGCACGAAACTAAAAATTCAAAGGCAGCACAGGCAGCTCTTGATCTTTCCAATTTCAAGCATTACAGTGTGAAGTTGTTGGTCTATGTAATTTGTCGTCCCGGAATTTTGATAGCGCCAGTTTCGAATTGATATTGTGCGTCCCTCAATGAATGTCAACGAGATACGAGGAAAAATTAAAGTTTCGAGATCTTAGTACTTCAGCGAGAAAAATGCCGTGAAGAACGCAAGGAAAAGTGGCGCTGGTGCAGAAATTATTCATACATCAAAACTATTGTGTTTCAACCAATTGAGGTTTTTAGAGCCTTCTTCTGAAGAAATATATGAGCACTCAAATATTTC
>OZ005740.1:55397619-55417214 GCA_963930735.1 Dioctria linearis
TAAATTTAGGATATTCACCTGTCAATTCAGTCTATGCCCAAAGTCTGAGACTTCCAAGCGAATTCTTTATCTCATTCACACCACATGACACAGTGGATATGAACACTTTACTAAATCAACTGCGGAAATCAATGCAGACAATTAAACCACAAGATACAAGAGACAACAAAAATAACATTTATTACGTCTGAAAGAACCTCAACAAAACAGCACGTTTTCGTTAGAGTCGCCGGAGTCAGAATAGGGATCAAACCACCCTACGAGGGACCATATAAGGAACTCGCAAGCTTCGAAAGCAATTTATTCTAGATATTAATGGTAACCAAACATCTATCTCTATAGCAGACTCAAAGTTGCACACATACTACGATGCAGGTATCACTAGAGCTGTTACAAACCTATCTGGATCGACACTACGCTGGTCGAGGAGTGTGTAGACACTCTGGGTCTGCCCTTAGGAAAACATTAAATACAACGCTGTTAACCAATGAAACAAGTTCGAGCTCGCAAAAAAACCAGCTGGATAAAGCTAATTGGTTCGAGAAAAGTCACTGAATCGTCATGTGCCAACCATCTTGATTATCAACTCGTTCACAGCATCAAGGTATATTTAAAACCGCGCTTAGTAATAGACAAAGTCGTTAAGTAGAATGTTTTTAGGTTAGAGATAAGAAGCAGTCAAAGTTGTGATGGTAGATGTGTGTTTTTAATTAAACGAATTTGAAGTGTTAAAGTCGGCCTTTCAATCAACTACATAACAAAAGCACAGCACAGTTACGTAACTATATTTTAGTAACTTTTAATTTATTTTTAAGAGGACTAACATCCATTAAAATACGCTTAACAAATATGATATAGTTGAATTTATTTTTATTATGATAAAATCTAGAAACAGCTAACTTGCTACTCTTGTTCCAAGATAGATCGAATGCTCCTTCTGGAGCAAGTGATTTAGACAAGCAATACAATTTCATGGTGGAAAAGCAAATTGTGAGGGAGTAATTTGATTGACTTAAAGCGAGATCTATATCATATTAAGTCGGAGTTAAGATCTCGATGGGTGAACGCTTATAAAATTGATGAAAAATATAAAAAAATCAATAAGGACTGGCTTAAAACAACACCATTGTTTCCTCGCTTTACAAAACGGGTCTCCTAAAACAAACGAGGTCGACCGCATATTCCATTTGGATTGTATTCCGAGCGAACATGAAGATTTAATACGAAGAATTTTCGAGATTCCACTTCCGCATCTTCATTAACTTAAGCGACCTGTATGACTTTAAGGGCCGAAGGAAAAATATCTTAAGATACACCGAACAAAGTGCACAAAGATAATCACAAAAGTTGTGAACCCATCACTTTTTTCTGATCTTTGAATGATATTGGTAAGACCCCATATAGTCTAATAGTAGATGAATCTACCGATATAGCGACCGTTAAATATTTATGTATATGCATTAAGTTTTTTAGTGAAAGGAGTGATAAAATGGTTACTGCCTTTTTAGGTCTTTAAGAAGTTTCCGATGCAACTGCCCAAAAATTGTATAGTGTGCTATCGAAGTATCTTATAGATAACAAAATTCCCGTAAGTAATATGGTAGTTCTGGGAACAGACGGAGCCAGTAATCTATGTGGGTCAAAGAATTCTCTGTACACGCGTTTTCTTCTGGATGTGCAAGATCTGCAATTAGTTCGATGTATATGCCATTCTATACATCTTTGCGCTGAAAAATCAGTTGATGAGCTCCCTTCATCTGTGGAAGTTGTTGTTCGTGAAACTTTTAATTGGTTCTCACATAGCTCTAAAAGAAAAGATGAATACAAAACTATTTTTAATCTAATAAACTTGAATACTGATGTAGCTTCAAGAAATATTTTTAAATGCTCTCCAACTCGTTGGTTATCTATATACGAGTGCGTTAAACGAATCTTAGAACAATATCTAGAGCTTAAAACATTTTTTGAGATTACTTCGAGAAAAGAAAAGTGCTATACCTCTAAATTATTAATTGAAATGTATAAGGATGATGCAAATCATCTTTATTTTATCTTCTTAAAGTCGATATTAAAAGATCTTATTACTTTGAGTATAGTATTTCAGAGTAACAATATAGACATTTCTAAAGCATATGAACACTTAATCATATTTATAAAATCTATAATAAAAAGGTTTATTCGAGTGGAATATTTTGTAAAATTTGATGCTGATAATGAAAGAAGTACATGATATTTTAGGTTGCGAAGATGCTATCTTACCTCTAAGCTTTATCAATTTCGGCTGCTATTTTAAAGAAAAAATTAAAACTTGTAATATTGAACATGATCGAATTCAAAACGTTCAGTCCAGGTGCCTCAAATTTTTGATAGCTCTTTCAAAACAAATTATGAAACGATTTCCACAAAACTTAAATATTTTTAGGAAGCTCCAACATTTCAATGAAAAAAAATTTAACTGTTCATTTGAAGATCTGCCATTAGAGCTTGCAAGAGAAAAAAAAATCTGAAATAAAAGATAAATGGGAGAAATTTACACTGATTAAATTGGGAACAATATTTATCAGAACCAGAAGATACTATATCATTTTGGGCGTTTGCAAGGAAATTTAAAAAATCATGAAATGAATATATGTTAGAAAATTTGGCTAATTTTCCCTTAAAATGTTTAACTTTACCGTCTAGTAATGCAACAGTAGAAAGGGTATTTTCACAAATGAACTTAGTTAAAACTAAAATTCGTAACAAATTAAATCTACATACATTAGAATCGATTCTTAGAATTCGGTCAAATGTTACTGAAGAATCATGCTGCAAAAACTTTGTCGCTACAGAAAAAATGTTAGAACTCTTTAACTATGATATTTATTCTAGCATAAATACTGTACTTGAAGACGAAGATACTGCTCTTGAGGAATTATTTAATTAAGCATTGTGAATTACCTAAGTATGTATGATGTGATCTGAAGAACTTTTTGAACTGAAGCTTGAATTTTCTCAATGTTTTGCTTATATAGTTTTACCATTGCTTCTTTTTCTATTAAAAATTCTTTATGTAAAGTTTTTAATATGCCGATTATTTTGCGATATTTTTTGCTACAATGTTTTTCAAACGGGCGATTTGGGCTACTCGTCATCACCAAATAGGCGACTTTGTTCTTCAAAATACTGGCAACCCTAACTAACGCCAAAATACTTTTAAGCTTAATTGTAATTCCCAGTTTTGAAGGTTTCTTGCTCCAGTGTGCATCGTCGCAAAACAGCTGACTAGTGCTTGAATATATCGATATACACCCACTCTTCTTCGCTATTTCAGTTCAAAATCTTCATTATTTAGCTAAAATTTTGAATTTTGTCAACATTGCACACACAATGTTTTCTTTAATAAATATTGTCCTTCGCTGTAAACTACCAAAGGAAAGCACTTATAAAATTGCCTCCTGTCAGAAAAAAACAATAAAAAAAAACAATCGGAGAACCTACAACGAACATTCACTGTCTATATATTTTTTCGATGAAAATACCGTAGTGCAAATTTCTCCTACGATATGACGGGTATTTACCCAGGGTTTTGTGCACTCATTGAAGAATTTATTTAAAGGTTGTGTAATCCGACATTTCTCTGACAGTTCTCTTGAGCATAATTTTAATTCGAGTTTTTAGTGATTTGTGAAAATTTATTTATAAAATGGGTGAAGAAATTAAGTATTATTGAGAGAATATTTCTTAGATGAGCCAATGGATAGTGCAAGCGACAGTGAAATATTTCAAATTTCTTCGTCATTTCCATATAAATAATAATTTTAATAATTTCCTCATTACAAAAAAAAAAGAAAAAAAAACTCACGGATTATGCAGCACTACTATCTGGAAAGGCAAGAACTGCAGAAAAATAATTGGCCATATTCCTGTGGTTTGCTTGTCACGAATCCTGTTCCTTTCGAGATTTGGCAGATAAAACTGATGTGCACTTGTCAACTGTGTTCAGGCTGATTAGACGATCAGAAGGGTTCATTAATCTGTCATTCGCTGGCCAAATTAGGAAGAGAGAAACTGAGCTGGTGAAAAATTTTGCTATACGAAACAAATTTCAGGAGTTATTGGAAATATATACATTCAAATGTGAAATTGAAGTAAAATATTAGAAATAAAAATATTTATTTAAGAATACTGTACACAAGAGTTAATAATCTTTTCTCGTGCATTAGATTTAAAAGTGCTAGAATCGAGTTTTCGAGGCTAACAGAAGAAACAAATATACAGATGCAATTTTTCTAAATTATAAAACTAGTTAAAAAAACATTAAATATAATAAGGACTACTAAAAGAACTTAGTTTCCTTTCAGGTATAATAAATATTATACTATAAGTATTTCAATGTGCCACTTAAATGCACCGACAGTGCCTGGGTCTTGGACATTTAAGGGAAGGTTGTTCTTCCATAGACGGGCAATTTGGACATTATAAGAACCTTCTAAGATTAATAGAGACGTGGAAGCAATATATTTCTAATACGTCGTGATAGTGTGAACTGGAAAATTTCACGTAAATTTCAAGATCGATCTCAGTTAATTAGATTATATACGAAAACCAGAGTACGTCGCCGCAAGTAGGGAAACGGTGGACAGCCAAGCACTCGAGATCGAAATGGCGAAACATGGTCAAACCTGCAAAGTCCATAAACAAAGTGGATGCTGTCGTTGAAAGCTACTTTCATCTTACGGGCACAGAAACTATCCAATTTAGGAAATATAACACTGCCATAAGTGAAGTGGGGTACAATTAAAGCTTTAATTAATCTGAGACTTTTCAGTAGATTGGATATTCGGTGAGAGCCAGAAACTCTGAAGCCCTGCATAAACTTTTCTGATAATGCTGTTAACGTAGTCGGTAACATTTCGTTATTTAAAATAATACCAAGAGTAGTAATTTTATTTAGCATACACAGCGAAACGTTGTTCAAGACTACAGGTGGTATATCAGAAGAATTCAATTTTTGATTGCAGAAAGAAAGAGACTTGATAGAATTTAAAACTGATTATTTCTCGGCCAGGCATTGATTCTAGTGAGATCACAGTTCGTTGATTCGATCAATACAGTCTTCTAAGAGATCAATAGGTCTATTGAGATATAACTGGATGTCGTCCACATATAAATGGATATTCATATCCTCGAGAATGTCAGGCATCTCATTTATAAACAGCCTGAAAAGCAAAGGACCCAATATAGAACCTTCAAGGACCCCACTTATTAGAGGTAGTGCAGCAGACAATACTTCGTTCGCTTTGACTCGCTGTTTACGACCGGTCAGAAAGTTGTTAATTTTAAGCAACGGCTGAGTTGCTAAAATTGAATGAATTAGCTAGTTTATCGAGGATGATGCGGTGATTCACGCTATCATAAGCCTTAGATGATCTTGTTAAATTACCTATGCTGGGATTAGAATCACTTAGCTCAGTGGGCGCAGTACTGAATGATGTAAAGAAAATGTTTAGCTCATCAGCGGCGAAATCATTTTTAGAATTATAATTACTGACTTCCACAGCGTCTTTGGACTAAGATTTTGATTAAATTTGTAGCTCAAATATTGGCTCTTTGCTCGTCGAGTCTCTGCGGTCGCCCCTATTTCTAGCAGCTGTGTATAGAGCTCGCGCTTCAAAAGTCCACAGTCGCCTATAGACATGATATAAATATTTACGCTCGGCAATGAGAGATCGAACTTTTGGCGAGAACCAGGGACAACCATTAACGGGTATATATTTCCTTTTCATTGGTGCATATTTTTCAAAGAGGTAGTTAAGAATCGATGAGTGAGTTTCTAATTGACCTTCGGCTGATTCGCAGCAAAAGATTTCATCGATATTTTTGTAGTTACGATATGTATACCTAATAATACAGGAAAGTCATGTCTTAAGAACAGAATATCATGATACAGGGTGCTGGGAGGTTAATTTGCTTGTGCGAAATTACTTTGTTCGAATCTGTAACCATGAATAGGTCAAGTAATGAAGGATTTGGTGTATTAAAGTACGTTGGAAAAGAATTAATAACATTTAGAATAAGGCATTGAACGAAATGTAAAAACCGATCTGATAAATTGTCTTGACGGCATAGGTTGACATTTAGATCTCCTCCTACAATAACATTAGCATAGGTTTCGGACATACATGACATGGAGTACTCAAACTCCCGAGCGTTAACATCATCGAAGACCATTAGGGGGGGGGGGGCAGTAAACCGCGCACACTAAGCACTTTTCATTCCCAGATCCAACCTCTACACTGATAAGTCCAATGGGCTTGTCCATCGACAGAAATAACCCTAGTTTTAAGACAGTCCTTAATGTAGATAGCCACACCGCCACCCAAACGATTCTTCCGATCATTTCTAAACAGAGTATATCCACGGATAGCAAAGAAGGATAAATGTAACTCACCGCTTAACAATATCTCGCCGATTAAAATCGCATGAACACTGGAGCCAGAAAATATATAGCGATTCTCGTCTATCTTATTTCGGATACTTCTTGCATTTTATGTGCAGGCATTAATTCCTCGAAAACGATCACATATAATCTTAAGCAAAGTTCTTACCTTGTCCAAATCTGTATAACTATCCATATTTATTGGTATTATTACAATGGCAACTGTCGGGAAGGTATTTAACGGCACATTGATTCGGAAAGTTTTTAGCAAAAATAAACATGACCTCGATAGCGGACTAGTAGGACACAAAAAAAACAAAAAAAGTGAAGATTGAAAAGTACAAAACAAATGAATGGAAAATCCAAATAGAGAGAGAGAGGAATAAAAACTACAGAATAAAAAAATAAGCAAAACTAAAATACTTAGATAAGCAAATAAAATTTAAACCAGAAACAAGACAAGAATTTGAAAGCAAATTTCCATTGTGCAGCATCAGCTCCAGAGTCGAGGGATATAGATCTAATTATTCGATGAGTTTGTTACAACAATGCTCTATAATTGCTCGTGGCTAACAATGAGAAAATTAAAAGACAAGTTCCGAGGTACTGTCAGTTTCCGGACTAGGGCAGAAGATCGAAAAATTCAATAAAGACATTTTTTGAGAGTATACATATGTACTGTGTGTAATGTGTTTCGATCAGCAGTAATAGGGTAATCTCATCAGGACACCAATGAAACCCAAAAAAATGCCTACTGTCTGCGCTATAGATGAAAATAAGTTGCTGGTGGATACATATAGACTTATTTAAAAATCTAATGTGAATCACTTTGAGCAAAATGGGATGCCTTCACAATTAAAAATTTCTTAAGTTTTACATATCTTACATGCATGGTCAATATTCTGATGAAATATCTAGGCTCATCCCTTGTAGAATGATTTCTGCATGCAATGCTCACCTTGCAAATCAAGCCCATCATTTTACCATTCAAATTACCTTCGGCCGTATAGTAAAATTGCCTGATGCTGTTTTATTCCGAACTATGCGAATGTGGAACAGTCTACCATTTTTGTCTTTCCTCTGGCACAACATTCTGTGAAATTTTTAGAGCGACTATGTGATGGAATTAGGCAAAGCCGAAAAACAGATAACAATTAATTAAAATGCAACAACACACAATTGGCAACACATATAATTTCTACCATAGGCCCAAAACAATACTTCCAATAAATTAATCACAATATTGCGATACAATGATAATAATGCATTCTAACCAAAACAAATATTTGCACAAACGCATCTCACACTTTAGTTATTACGCTAACCTTATGAAGTAACTGCATTTGTTTACGTGCTATGCGATTTGCTAAAAGCGGGTCAAGCTAGTTGCATCACATCAAGCAATATTAAACACACAAGTAAGTAGTTTTAAGTGCATATACTTATGTACACCCAATGTATCTCTCTATAAATAAGCTGAAGAATAAAGTAACAGAAAAGCTGTGCTACCATACTTTGTCGTATTAGCTTGATATCTACATATATTAGCTGCGCCTTTCTACTAGAAGAGCCCTACACTTGTAGTTTACTCCATAGGAGATCTGCTTTGTGCTCTGGCTCACATCCAATCATTTGTAACTGCGGGTACTTGACCTGTAGTGAGGGTAAATAACAAGCAGTTTATCACATGGTGGCCGTAACAGTTTACCATACATACATCAACACCTCCGCCACTCTCCTCATGTCCCTTAATCCTAACCCTATCTCATTCCTGCAATACTGTGCTTTGCATTATATGATATCATCTGAGCTTGGCTTAATAATATAAATTAAAATTGCAAGAATTAAAGTAGAAGTAATACGGAAATCGCCATGTCCAGTCATGTGAATTGTAGAAAATTTTTTGGAGAATAATACCTCATTTGCCTGTAATAGTTCATGTCACTGTCACCATAAATTTGTCTCACAAACAACCAATTAATGCTAGAATGAGATGGATAAAAATTCATTTAGATAAGGATTATGACTATTTAATAGGAATGGATTGGATCGAGAATAATGCTAAAAGAATCGATATCGAAAATAAAGAAATAATATTAAACAACGAAGTTAGGTTACCATTTTTAAATAAAACTGCCAAGTAGAAGTGAATATGTTAGAAGAAAGTAATTTGAAAAACATATCTTTAAGTCACTTAAATGAAGAGGAAAAAAACGGAATTATGAGTCTATTGGAAAAACATAGGAAGTTGTTGTATAAGGAAGGGGATAGATTGACAAGTACAAATAGTATTGTACATGAAATTAAAACGATCACAAGTGAACAGATTAATTCAAAATTATATCGCTATCCACCTCGACATGAGGAAGAAGTGCTAAAACAGTTGAACGAAATGGAAACTCAAGGTATAAATTAGGAAGAGTTGTAGTCGCTATAGTTCACCAATAATTGTTGTTCCAAAGAAGAAGGATAACTCTGGAGAAAAAAAATTTAGAATTGTAGTGGACTACAGAAAGTTAAACCACGTCACCATAGATGATAAGTACCCACTTCCTAATATAGATAGTATATTAGACAAGTTGGGTAGAGCTCAATATTTTAGTTCCTAGACCTTGCAAAAGGTTATCACCAAATTCTGGTCGCGGAAAAAGACATAGAAAAGACGGCTTTTGTAACTCCAGCAGGTTTATACGAGTATGTCAGGATGCCATTCGCTTTGAAGAATGCTCCTGCAACATTGCAAAGGTTAATCAATGATATACGAAGAGATTACATCAATAAAATTTGTGTTCTCTATCTAGACGACATCTTAATTTTCTCAACCACACTAGATGAGCATTTAAATTCCCTAGAAAAAATCTTCAAAAAACTGACAGAGCATCAGCTAATCCAAGCCGATAAATGCAGTTTCATGAAGAGGGAAACACAATTTTTAGGACACGTCTTGACAAAAGATGGATTCAAACCCAATCCTGACAAAATTGAGGACATAGCCAAAGTCATTCTGCCTAAAACAGAAAAACAATTGAGAAGTTTCCTAGGTATGACTGGTTTTCTACCGGAAATTCATGAAAGACTATGCTAAAATAGCGTACCCCCTTGTTAAATATCTAAAGAAGGATGCTCAAATTAATATCAATGACCCTCAATATATTGAGGCTTTCGAAAAACTAAAAATGTTAATATCCTCACAACCCCGTTTTAAAAATTTCCTGATTATGAAAAGGAATTTACTTTAACCACAGATGCAAGTGATTATGCTATCGGAGCAGTTCTCTCGCAAGGCGGCCATCCGATTTGCTATGTGTCAAGAACATTGAATAACCACGAAAAAAATTATAGTGTGACGGACAAAGAGTTTTCAGCTATTGTTTATACAGTAAACTATTTCAGACCGTACTTATATGGTCATAAATTTAAAATTATTACAGACCATGCCCCTATAAAATATCTAAACTCGAAATATAGAGGAAAAGAATTTTCTCAAAGGAACCAACGGTGGCTTCTAAAGCTGCAAGAATATAATTTCGACATTGAGTATCTTAAAGGAAGAGAAAACAAGGTTGCAGATTTCTTAAGTCGAATAAATAACATGGACCTGTCCTGACACTATTCATTCAACGGCTGAGCAACTCTTAGATCACATCGGTATTAGAGAAGAGATTGTTAATAAATAAAAAAACTCAATTAATTTTAACGTATAGCCCAACAAAAGAAATACAGGTTTTACATGGGAGAAGAATTCTAGAAATAAACCCACAAGTTGAGACAGAAATAATTAAAGACATTCTGAAGAAATATATGAAATCGGGTCATGTAGGAATATATTCAGAAGTAGAAGACAAGGATTATAATAAAGTGCAGCAGTGTATTATTGAACTGTTTTCAAATGATCGTAGAATAAAATTTATGAGATCAACGAGAAGGGCACAAGAGATACAAAACGAAGAAGAGTGCCATAAGCAAATTTCACTTTATCATTCAGGCGAATCATTACACAGGTGGTATTAGTGAAGCTTATAAAACTTTGAAAGATAAAATTTATTACCCAAAACTACAAGAGCACATACAATTGATTATTAACAATTGCGAAAAGTGTCAAGGCATAAAATATGACATATGACAGGAAGCCTATCAAACCTGTATTAAGTGTAACAGAAACACCAAATAACAAAAACGAAATTATTCATTTAGATGTGTTTCATTATTGCAAACAAACGTTCGTAACTATCATAGATAAATTAACTAAATTCGCCATAGCTTATTTAATTAATGATAGGAAATGGACGAAAAAGATCGCCATCCTTGAGGGTTATTTAGCAACATTCGAGAAGCCTAAGAGAATCATTATGGACAACGAGTTCAAGTCTGAGCATGTAAAAAATTATCTCATCAAGAAGGGTATAGAAGTGCATTGGACGAAGCCAAACAACCATACCGGCAATGCCGATATAGAAAGGTTACACTCCACACTGATAGAAAAAAATCAAGCAGTAGATGGTAACATTTCATTAGAACAAAAACTACAAGAGGCAATAGGGAACTATAATGATAGGTATCACTCAACCATAGAAATGAGTCCAAGAGAGGCCCATAAGCTAACAGACTATACAGCCTTAGTAAAGAAAGTACATACAAAAAAAGAGAGGTATATCAACAAATTAAACAAACATAGAGAAATCTATGCCGAAAAACGGCAAGAAGGGTATATTAAAAATCATAAGAGGTTGAGACATAAAACCAACCATATTTCAGGAAATACCTATTAAAAGATGTACAATTTATCAAACATTAAAAGATCGTATAAATTTGCAGGTAACCGCAATACTGCTATTGATGATGATAGGTACAGCTCAAGGGCTACTGCAGGTACAGCCAATACCCGAGGAGGACGGACATGTAAGAATAAAGCTCAGGCAAGTGGAAATATGTAATGACACTAACACAATTGTGCATATTATAAATCCAGAGGAAATATCACTAATTTTAAATCAACTAGAACTTAATATAGGCTATTTAAAGTTGGAAGACAGGCAAGCTTTAGAAACAGAAATTAAATTAGTTAGAACTAAACTCCGAACTATCCAAAACCCAATAAAGCAAAATGATAATAGACAGAAAAGAGGTTTATTGAATATAGTAGGTACACTTAACAAATGGTTATTCGGGACTATGGACGATAACGACAGACAAGAAATACTTGAACATTTACGAATAATTGAGGAAAACAACCACCAAATCATACAGAATGTAAATCAGCAAGTCAACATTTTAACAAAACTTTATCAGATTTAAAATTACTAATAGAGGATGATCGAAACAAAATTTTAGACTCATTTAACTCAACCAATCAACATTTAACAGAACTAAATTATAAAATACTATTTTTGGAACAAGAGACTAAACTAAGATACATTGAAAATAAAGTTAATCAAATTCTTGATAATATTATGGCTACAAAAAATAATATAATCCACCCAAGTATGCTAACTCTTGAAGAATTAGATTCTTACGACATAGATTTCCATAAATTAAGTTTGTTAAAAGCAGGGGTAACGAAGTACAAAAACCAATTTCTTGTATTTGCCATTAAAATTCCAATCAGTTATGTAATCGCCGATTTACAAATAATCAAACCAATTCCAAATTTGTCAGGATTTGAAATTAAAGAACAAGAAGAACTTATTGTTGAAATACAGGGAAAAAATTATAAATACGATAAAGACGCAATATTGAAGGATCTAAAACTAAGTAAACATTGTATTTTCCAGAAAAAGTGTTCGTTAGTATACAATAATATAACAAGTATTGAAGAAATAGATGATGAGACTATATTGCTAATAAAACTGCACAGTGACATTATGTGGCAAAATTGCGACAAGAGAAAATTTAACTTAACCGGAAATTATTTAATAAGTTTTAATAATTGTTCTTTAGGAATAAGAGATAAGAAATTCCACAACAAGAAAATGGTCTTTGCAGAAAAATTCTATTATCCAACTAGTGATATTAAAAAGATATTTGTCAAGCCGATAAATTTTGAACAGATAATTTTCGAAAATATAAACAATACAAAAGAAATTCAAGAACTTAAATACCATAAAACAATTATGTACGGAACCGGCGTAAGCATTTTTATGATACTGATCATAGGATTTTTGGGAATTGCCTTGTATTTATCATGCAAAATGAAAAGAGAAAAAATTACGATAATAAATTCGAAGTCGGAGACTTCTGACCTAAAGCGGGGAGGAGTTACATATACAGATATGCAACGTGACCTAAATACATACCTCGACTTGCAACGTGACAAGACAGATGACACCCTGAGAAACGACCAGCGATTAGACATTCCAACCCGACCAAAGCCAATGGCTTGGTAAGTGGTAAATTTTCTCATGCTTCAAAAATATGCACTCAGCATAAACATAGAAAGAAGATTCTTTCTATGAAAACCAAAACGTTGTCTTCCCTTATGTGTAGAATGATAAAAGTGCTTACTCGGCGACACGAATTAAAGAGATAATTTTCTGCACTGTAAAAAGTTATTTTGTCAGTCTGTCGGTAACTTTAAGATCGGTTAAGTCCAGGTTGATAATAAGATTTTATATATTATTAAAACTAAATAGTAATACAGTTCATTTTTATTTTAAAGGAAGTGATTGTTGTTTCTGTGATTAAATAATTTTCTTTTTCTCCTACTACCGCTCAGCGGATAAAATAACTTGCACGTACAAAGTTAGCTCAGGCGCACATCATTGTCATCAGTTGCAGCCACTACTTGCATGAATTGCCGCTATGTACAGTAGCTGAAAATTAGAGTTTTGTTTTGGTAATCATTATTGGCAGCTATAGCCGTTGTTTGCATAGGTGATCGCAGCCACATGCAGTAGCCGAAGCTGTATATTTTGTGGTATTATTTTTGCCCGCAAATAGTAAAGAAAGTAAAGGAATTTCCAGTTCACACTTGTTTTGCGCGTATTGAGATAGCCTGTCACTTTCCAGCCGCGTTTATGTATCTCTGCTGGATACCTCGTCTTCCTGATCTAGCTATAAATTAGTAAACTATTCCACCAGCTTAGTCCTTATTACGGTTAGGACATAATCTCCGTGGTAAGGTATTGCAAAGTGAAATCGCAATGTATGTATATGCTTGGCTGGATTAATGTTAATTTGGCTTTACCTTTTTGCTTACATGCTTAAGCGGATTTCAAAGTATTTTTGTTAAGTTTATTATGGTGAATTTTTCTTAAGTTTGACCTATTTGTAGATAGATTGGTGTACCTGTGGATGAATGCTGTTAACTCTTTGAAGTGATAATTGCGTTCGAATTAGAACATAATAGATTTAACCCAACCAAATTAAAGACTCTGAGGATTGTTAAGAATATATATTACCACAGTTCTAAGTACCATTGTGTGCTTTATGACTAGGGAAGTTGTCCTGCGAATTAACGAAGGGAGAACTATAATTACTATTGGATCAGATGTGAGAGTGATTGTGGTGATTGCAAAAGGGTGATTGGAAGTAGTAGCAGTAGTTAATAACGAGGTATAGATAACAGGTACGTAATTAAAGGATTCTTCATATATATCCCAAGGCTCGACGGATGCATATTAACCGCCATTTCGGGTGTATTATCTTATTTCAAACAAAATGAATTTTAGTATTTTATTTAAAACAAAATGAATTTTAGGTTTAAATTGGCATTAGTCTAAGAATGCAGTTAAGATTTTGATTTTAATTTTTTTTTTGTTACATAGATATAGGTATTTCAATTTAAAACAATAATGGTTGCAACTGAATTTTAAAATACGGAAGGGATGTATAAACCTTTTTTCCATTTCGAGTGCATATTATTTCAACATATTGGGATTTTGGTTTTACTTGAGGTGTGGGCTTAAGTGAAAACTACTGGAAATTGAAATTTAGCGTTGCTATTGTCCCTGAAATAATCATAACGATTTAAGATAATCGGCGTATTATATTGTATATCTTAGCTAGTGGTTTGGTATAGCTGCATATTGGAGGCAATTATTCTGATGGTGTTTCAAATAAATACTATTCTGTGTTCGTTGTGACTGAATCTCGAGTTTGGTTATCTGGTCCATATAACTCGCCCTGTTAAATCATACTATATGCTAAGAGACCCGGTGTTGGAAATGTAATTTAAGCGTTTTGATTCGAGTTATGGTAAAATATTAACTCAGAAATAGTAAAAAGGTGACGACCTAAAATTAAAACAAAAGAAGAAAAAGGAAAGTGCATTCAAATCGAACCAGAGAATCGTGCAAATACAAACGTGTTTATATCGCTACCATTATCCGAATCCCAGATTAGCGTTATCAGATACATTTAAATATGTCCAGTAGTACCATGGACGTTAATCGATTAAACCAAGACGAACTTATCTATGAGCTTGCCATTCGAAACATTCCCCCTGCTAAAGTCGATGACATGAGGGTAAGTCTTCGCTCCGCATTGAGAGCCGAGAAATTAGGGCGGCCCTTGTTAGCTGTCCCTTATCCCTTTTCAGTTGAAGAGGATAGTGAGGCATTACAGGGAAAGTTGGAAGAAATCAAAAGCTTGATTGAAAGCTTCAAGGGAGAAGTAGGGTCATCAGATTATAGAAAGATCATGACGAACTTAGATTGGGCTTTCTCTAGATTAGGGAGGACTGTAGTAAGTGACGAGACACAATCAAAGGAAATCAGTAGGATCAAAATTGATTTAGCTTTAGCGCTTGGGTCCCTTCAATGTAAGGCCGAAGAGGATGGATCGAGTAGCGATGAGGATGAGAGGGAGACAACAATCATCATAAACGATGAGCATCCCACGTCGAACAATGTTAACCAATCCGCCAGTGAAGCTAACGCTACAACTACGGTCTTAACTGTCTCACGATGCACTGTTCCAATTAATAAATGGGGTATCCAGTTTTCGGGGGAACGTGATCAATCTTTAAATAGTTTCCTAGAACGAGTCTTAGAGCTTAGTGAAGCGAGAGGTGTAAGTAGAACAGATCTGTTCCAATCAGCCCTTGACTTATTCACAGGAAAATCCTTGATTTGGTTCTGAGCAAATAAAAGCCAATTAAAATCATGGTCCGACTTGGAGCGGGAATTGAAAAAGGAATATCTACCCGCCGACTATGATGACCGACTGCTTGAAGAGATTAAGTATAGGACTCAAGGCAAGGATGAAAGTATCGGAACGTATGTCGTAATGAGTAGATTGTTTGCTAGGCTTAGTATTCCCGAAACAGAAGAGAAACAGTTAAGATTAATAAAGCGTAATATTGGTCCATTCTATCAATCACAGTTAGGGCTTACTAACGTCGAGACAATTAGTGAATTGGTAGAATTTGGTCGAAAACTAGAATCAATTCGAGCATAAGTGGAAGCTTTTGTGCCTCCACCTACCAAACGGAATTCAAGGCTGCTTGAGCCCGATCTCGCCTATATATCCACGGATCCACTAGCAGTTGGCTCAGTTGCTACTCATGTTGGTCAACCAGCTACTAACCGCGTGAAATGCTTTATGTGTGGTCGTATGGGCCATTTCCGCACGGTTTTGTAGGATACCAAGTAGGAATTTCTCTAGAAATTCACCAGTTTCCTATAATGAGGGACGTAACCAAGCTCAACAGCGAAATGCAAATAGGGGTCAATGCTAGTAATTCACGCAGTCAAACAAGTCCTGTACAGGGAAACGGGAGTGGAGTTCAACAGTAGGCGGCCAGTTGAACTCTAGTGGGTCCCAAGAAGCCGCGATTCAAAAGGGTGTTCCTGTTCTAATCGATAGGGAAAGAGGCGTACTTGCGGGTTTATTGGATTATGTCTTTGCAAAGTCAAAGAATGACGTACGGCCTTTCTTAAAATTTCGAGTGTTTGATATTCAGTTCATTGGTCTTTTAGATTCAGGGGCATCACGCACCAATATTTGGTAGACCAGGGTGGGAATTGTTGGAAAGGATGGGACTGAATATAAATAAGACCAAATTGGACAAGGTGGACTTTAGCTGATGGAAATAGTGTTGGTATCCTTGGTGAAATAGACCTCCCAATAGAATTAGAAGGTCGACTGAGAGTTTGTAAAGTTTTTGGTTGTCAGGAAAATCCCCACCAGATCATATTAGGGGCTGAATTTTGGAACATCATGGGCATAACAGCGAGTTTATCCGAACATTCATGGACATTCTCAGAAGAAGACTTACCGAATCAAATTGCTTCACTCGAAAGCAAGTCGAAACTAACTGTAGAATAGCAGAAGGAGCTTGAGGCAATAATCCAAGAAGCTGAAATGAAGATGGGAAAGGAATTAGGCTGTACTACCGAGGTCGAGCACGTAATTGAGACTGACTCGGCAGCAGTAAAGCAGCGTTATTACCCAGTATCACCAGTCATTCAGAAGGTAATCGATGAAGAACTGGATAAAATGCTTAAATGCTTGTAGTAATGGTACGTAAGAAGGATGGAAGCTACCGGTTGTGTGTGGACTTCCGCAAACTTAATAAGGTGACAAAGAAAGACGCCTATCCGCTACCTTATGTCTCGGCTACCTTAGATAAGCTAAGAGACGCCAAGTACATGTCCTCCTTGGACATAAAGTCTGCGTTTTGGCAGGTGCCAATGGCAGACGCATCAAAACATTATACATCTTTCACGGTTCCAGGGAGAGGCTTATTCCAGTTCCGTAGAATGCCGTTCGGGTTAACGAACTCACCAGCTACATGGCAGAGGCTAGTCGATAAAGTCTTATCTGGAGAACTCGAGAATCACGTCTTTGTATATTTGGACGACGTCATAATTGTAACACAAACCTTCAATGAACATAAGCGTATTTTAAGGGAAGTTCTGTATAAGCTCCATAAAGCAGGTCTCGTTATCAACTACGAGAAATGTGAACTCTGTAGGCAGGAACTTCGATACCTGGGTTATTTAGTTGGGGAGAATGGTCTGCAGGTTGACCCAGAAAAGGTAAAATGTATTCTTGATATGGCCCATCCAAAAACAATCTCAGAGGTTCGGAGATTTATAGGCGTGGTAGCATGGTACCGCAGATTTGTACCCAGTTTTTCCACCTTAATCGCGCCTATTACCAATTTGCTAAAGAAAAATAGGAAATTTGTATGGTCTACTGAGTGTGAAGAGGCGTTCAGTTCACTCAAAGCTCGATTAGTGAGCGCTCCGATACTTACCTGCCCCGACTTCAGTTTGCCCTTTTCGGTGCATACAAATGCATCTGGGTATGGTATAGGTGCTGTGCTAACACAAAAGGTAGATGAAGACGAAAAAGTAGTAGCTTATCTGAGTAGATCACTCAACAAGTGTGAGCGATATTATTCGACCACTGAGCGAGAATGCCTAGCGGTCCTTTTGGGCAGTTGAAAAGCTGCGTCCCTATCTTGAAGGAGGTACATTTACAGTCGTCACAGATCATGCATCACTAGTGTGGTTGCATAATCTAAAGGATCCCACCGGAAGATTAGCGCGGTGGAACTTGCGTATGCAGCAGCATGATTTTAACGTCGTCCATAGAAAAGGAAAAGAGCATTTGCTTCCAGATATGCTTTCTAGATCTGTGTCCACAGTCGAGTGTCTGGATGGACAGATCTCACCAAGAGATAATTGGTATTTACGTATGAAACAAATGTTGAAAGGAATCCAATTGAGTATCCAGATTGGAAAATAGTCAATGATAGGTTATTTAAGCATGTTCGCCCCAGGTATCCAGCCTTAGTCCTCGATACAGATAACTGGAAACAGGTGGTTTCTAAAAACGAAAGAAAAAGATATAATATATAAGGCACACGATATTGCAATATCGGGACATTGCGGAGTTCAAAAAAACATACACGCGGATTTGTCAAGATTATTACTGGCCTAAGATGAAGGCCGATGTCGCAAGATATGTAAAAAAGTTGTAACATTTGTCAAGCAGTTAAGCCAGTACGCATGAAACCGGCGAGGTTAATGGCTTCACGCAAAATGGCGGAAAAGCCTCTGGGAGACCATCAGTGTCGACCTTATTGGCCCGCTACCTCGTTCTCGTCGAGGTTATCAGTATGTCCTGACTATAGTAGATCAGCTAACGAAGTTCCCGATGTTGTTCCCTAGTCGAACTGCTACCGCGAATTCTATAATTTTAGTATTAGAAGAATTCGTGTTTCTACTTTTCGGTGTACCGAGTATTCTCATTTGCGACAATGGGCCCCAATTTAAAAGCAGAGAATTTCAAAAGCTATGTAGTAACTATGGGGTAGATATAAAATACACTGCCAATTATCACCCGCAAGCTAATCCTGCAGAAAGAACAAATCAGGTAATTAAATCTATGCTTCGAGCTTATGTAGCGGAGAACCACCGTTTGTGGGACACTTACTTAGCACAAATAGCCTGTGCTATCCGTACATCCGCTCACGAGACTACCAAGCTGACGCCACATTTTGTAGTTTTTGGCCGTGAAATGGTTACTAATGGTAAATCTCATAAGGAATTAGGAGAACAAGAAGTATATAATGCAGAGGAGAGATCGAAAGCACTTGAAACGGTTATAAAAGACGTACGGAAAAGATTAGAGAAAGCAGCTACGAACAGCAGACGTTCTTATAATCTCCGCAGGAGAGATTCCAGATACTATGAGCACGATCTAGTTTGGCGAAAGAACTATGTTCTTTCCGACGCTTCAAAATATTTTAAAGCCAAATTGGCACCAAAGTTCGTAGGCCCGTTTAAAGTCGCTCAAGTATTATCGCCGTGGACTTATGAGCTTGTCGATGGTAAGGGTAAATGTCAGGGTACGTGGCACACAAAAGATTTGAAGCCTTATCAATCAGTGTCAGAAGGAAAGGTTAGACTAGGAAACGAGAGAAATAGCATCAGAATTTAACATACTAGCTATGGATTAGGAAACTTATTCAAGGGTTCGTAATTATATTGTTTTGTCATTAGCCAAACACACGCGTTGCAGTGCTTTAATATAGAGATTTCGGGGAAATCTCTTGGAGTAAGGGGAGCTGTGTTACGTTCCCAAAATCCTTCGGAGATGGTCTCTTTCCATGTTGTGTTTGTCGTTTTTCTAAGCAAGTAGCTCTGCAGACTTTTTTTTATTTTCCAGTCACCCAGTAAACATGGAGAACGAGCAGCCTGCAATAGCACGCGGATTGTCCTAC
>OZ005740.1:55417414-55499745 GCA_963930735.1 Dioctria linearis
CCTCTTATCGTTCCAGCAGTCAGACCTTCTCAATTTACGAGTATTTCAAGTCTATTCGGTTCTCATGCACAGAAAATCAGTTTTTTTTTAATGTAATTTACAAATTATGTTTAATATTTATATTATTCGGTAAAATACAATAAAACCTTTAAATATACTAGAATAGTTCTTAAGAGGTAATATCACCTTGTGACTTTTTATTCATTTTTTTTTTGCTTAGGCACTCCTTAAAGTATCCAAGAATGATAACAAAAGTCGATTATGAAAGTAAAAAACTTTTAGGGTTGGCTGGGGGGGAGGGCGGGGGGTCGTTTTACGATCGTAGTAGTGAAGCAAAATTAACGGTTTTTCGACTGCGCGGAAAAGCATGCGTTTGGGGTCTTTATTATTACTTGTGTAAATTATACCGTAACATTAGTTTCCAACTTTCAATTTTGACAAATCGATGTCTCTCGTACCCCTAACAACTGTTTGTAGAAAGTCCGTTAAAACGCGCAATATTTAGTGTTTGGTTTCTCTAATTAAAATTATACTACTTGAAACTTTAAACGCGAAGCCATGTTTTTCAAACTGGGCGTACCAGTAGCTCCTTCAATTTTTATCCGATTGATTTAAATTTTTAACTTCAAATTTAAAACAATATTTTCTAGTGCACGTCGTCGGATTTATTTTGATAAATTTTGTAAGTCATTTGCGACTGATTTTTTCGAAAAAACGAGAAAAAAATTCCAATTGACGCCATTTTTTTTAGTCAATTTTGGAAAAAGTCATACGAGGGTCACTAGATTTTGGACTATATTTTAAGTTACTTTTTTGTATTCTGCTCCACATTAAAAATTGTGACGCGCAGCGGTACGCCCTTGTCGACCGTCCGAGATATATTTTTTTCTTTGCGTGCGCTCCTATGACACCATATTGTATCGTAAAATTGAAATAAAATATGTTTGCTGCAGTTATAGACTAGTACTTTCATGTGGAGGACGTGACTCTAGAACGCTATTTTCCGACACCTTTTGGACTTCGGAAATCTATACGCCCCCCCCCCCCCCCCCCCCCCCCTCAACCAATTCCTTATCGTGTGCCCTGGGAGCTTGTGCTCTCTTCCTTCGGGATATATTTTTGTACATACGCACATACGCACATGTATGGCTAGAAATTGTAGTCGACGCCAAATTATTGTATTGTGTTATCCAATTGCTCCTTTCAGAAGGTCGTTCTTGGTTAATGGGGAAATTTCCGTAATTGTACATGATTATGGTTATTTCTTTCTAATAATTCGAAAAATTGCTTATTTAAGGTGGTAATTCATACGGGAGATAAACAAATGGGTTTGGCTAACTTAACGTACATTTGATTTTTATGGAGATGTATTAGTAGGAAGTAAAATTACTTAATTGTTATGGATTATCATTAATCTCGATATACGAATAGGAGGGTAACAGTATTTGCCCATTGAGTGTAGTTTTTAGCTATATGAGTTTCTAATAGCGATTTTAGTTGATAACGTTTGTCTTAATGCTCTTGTTATTATATCACAGTGTAACTTGTCTTCATTTTATTTGGTCGATCCATCCTTTTCTCGTCCGGACATCCTTGCAATATTTGTGACCAATCCGTTCCTGCAAGCGTATTGTTGTAATAACATATAAACATCTATTTACAAAGGTTTGTAGATGCAAAAATATGAATTAGGTAATCCTCCACCTCTCGTAATTATAAAGAAGTTAAGCAGTAGTATTCCAATATGTTAGCTCAACTCCTTTAAAGAAGTAAATTTAGTCGCCATTATTTAGGAGACTTATTATCACGACTCCTGGGAAATTTATATGATATCTTACAAACTAAAATGCATTTACTGAACGAAGCACATTACAAATTTCAGTTCACAAAATTTATTCGTAGTGGAAAAAGATTTTAAAATTCATTCGAATTGTTCCACTTTTCAGTCTGTTTTCATTTGTGGTGTATACAAATTCTGATGGTACTGCAAAATGGCCTGTATTAAAAGTTATTTTTATTTTTTCATCCCAATCCATCTGTTCGCGCGTTAACTTGAAAAGCCGTCGATCTAACGAGCTGAGATGTATAAAATCTGGCTACTTCTTAGTACTGCTGTCATATAACAGTCTTGGGTTTCACTATATATATATTTGAATGCTGCTTGAGAAGACATCGAGCTAGAGATTTGAAATCGTGTACATGTGGGCAAAGACTGACTGGTAAAGACTGACTTAGAGATACAGGGATTAAAGACGTGCAGTAGTAAAACCATAATAGTTAGAGGAATATTCTTTAAAAGTTAGGGGAAATACCATCAGGACCGATAGCATTGGATTTGATGGCACAAAATAGAATCAAAATAGCTCAGTCCTACACAGAAAAAACTTTCACATATTTTTGCCACAAAGCTTAGGTATTTTTTCGATAAGATTACGGAGTATTCCGTAAAATGTAGGGAATAGTCCCTAAAATGTAAGGAATACTCCCCTAAATTTTAGGGAATGTTCCTTAAATTCTAGGAAATTGTTCCTACATTTTAGGGAAAAATACCTAAGATTTGTGACAAAAATTTGTTCAACTTTTACAGTGTATCCACACCATGAAAACTAAAATCTGTCGTGTTGCCGTTAGATATGTTTAATATTGGCGTATATTGATCGGAATCCGCGAATTGCTGATTTCCAACAAAGTAAGTACATGTTCATCTCGTTGGATTAGATAATCTCACTATCGCATGCACCAGCGTTTCTGGGGCATGGCAGGGTACAATTTGCGCTTGTGGTAGGAACATTTAAACTCATCTTATTTCTTAAAACGTTATATAATCTACGACTTTCAGTAGTTCCAATTCTTCGAAACTTAAAATATAAATATTGCCGCTTAGCAATCATACCGTCGGTATTCGCAGAGATCCACGGGCAGGATGTAGCACTCAGTACTTTTCTTCTTAAAGGTACGTGATCTATTTTACATATTTTCTATTGATACGTTTATTAAATATGCCTATAGTTATTAACAAACTCAAGGCTCATATATGTAATTTCAGGATTAATATACACAGATTGATTCTATCGATATTCCTATAATATATAAATTTTTTGATGAAATTGCCCTCAATTCTTAGATAATAGGACATAAAGATAATATCGTGGTTTAAAGTACTTAGGCACAACGGATTGAAAAATAGAGCTCGGTGTGGATTAGTGACAAGAAAAAAGTCCAAAAAGGGAAAGATTGTCACAGCTTTAATATATGGGGTAAGAATTAACTGGGCTTAAGTGCGAAGCAGACATATTATTCAAAAACAAATCAGATTGCTTGCTCTGTCTGAATAAAACGATGTTAAAGTCCCCTCCAATTATCACACTAGCGTAGTGTGTTGAGTAAAACAGAAGAAAGAATTCAAGAACTCTAGAGATGACTCGCATGTAAATTGTCCACGTGGAGAGCACATACTTGTCAGCAATCGAGTTTACTTTCACACATGTATGTTCTAGCATTTATATCCAGCCTAACATATTTGCGACTCTACCGCCTACTCTACCTACACGGTCATTTCGAAAGATATTATAACCTGATATGATAATTAGTCAGTACGTCTTACTAACAAATACAGTGCGCATCTAGAGGCAACTCCCTCAATTCATCAATCTATGGACATATACTACGGGAAATTAAATAACAAACATTAAACCATCAGAACGATTACAAAAAACATTTAACATGGCTTTTACACTCCTCATTGAGAATAAATATAATATATCATTCCTAATAAACAGACAAGCAGGGAATTCCACACAAAGACTAGACAAGGTCAGCCAACATTCAGAGGCACAAATTAGATTTGCAGGTCAACTAATTCATCTAAACATCGCAAGAACCCTGATTTTGAAAAGATAGAAAATACAACTAAACTAAATATACCAGTGAATCATTTGTAATTACGCATACAAAAATATGCCGGCTCAAAACAGAATGCGGTTGACTTTCCCATATTAATTTCATTGCTATTAACGTTAGTGGAGCCTCCAAATTCTTTAGTTTTGTTATATGGCATGAAACTGGTTCAAGTATTGTTCAACTTTAGTGAGCCGGACCATTGCCGGTGTTATGTTTCAGGCCATGACACAAAGTGATTTTGCTTTTTTTTACTTGCAAAAGTAAAAGATCGTACTACTAATCCATTCACTGAGCGATTTTGCTTTGCAAAAGTATCCGAAATCGTACTACTCTAATACATTCAAAGAATTTGATGCCACGGCCTGGAAAATAAAGACGGCAATGGCCGGACCCCTTAAACTCAAACAAGCATTCTCTTTACTTCATAACAGAAATGAATTTCACTGTAAACGGAGTATTTCTGAAAAAATTATCATTCCCATGACGGCTGGTGTACCCTGGTCAAAATGCAGTCGTGAAAATCCTTTTCAACACTTGATAGTATTGTGGCTCAGGTGCCTAATGCCCCGAATCACACCGATAAGGTCAACACGTCAATATATTGTCCTATAAAATATGTTGATGTAATGTATAACTATTTGACCCTGAAAACGTAAAATTTTTGAATCAATAGAATTCAATCTGAATTTTTTTTAAATCGATTACTCCATATTATAATAAAATGGAGTTAAGCATAAATTGCATTTTATTATCAGACATATATTTCACTCTCGCAATATGCATAGTTACTTACATACAGTGTTTTCATCTTATTTTTCTTTTACATATGTATACTGTGCACTTACTCAATTCCTTCATCAAATTACATGTCCATACATAACATTATTTTTGCCGTGTTAAAATTAATATTTTAAGACGGCTACAACTGCACACTAGATTTCCGTTTTCTTTATTGCTGTTGACTCATCACAGCAAGACCATTGAAAAGTATACCTACCTACTTAACCTCAAATGAAAAAGGAAATTTTCACAAAGGCTACAATTCAAATATATGTATGTACATGAACTTATATGAATTCCATTTACTGTTTGTTTTTCCTGTCTTCATCCCGTCCTCTAAGATGTTCGAGTTGAGGCACCAAGCCACCCCCGAGTATCCGCAATGCTTATAAAATCCCAAAAACAAAGGAAAATTATGAATGAATACATTAACAAAAATAAAATAAAGCGAAACATGAACACATGAAATTAAACATAAGTTAAACATAAGTTTTAAATAAATTGTAGTTATAATTTGCGGGTGAGGTATGCAATCACAAAGTAAACATTTAACTCACCAACAATATGAACAACAAAAGGATTTATTTGAATTTACACAAGAAAACTTGAAAACTTATAACAAAACACGGCATATGTCATAATTTAATTTCATTCTGACATCTGTAACTTTATGGTCTCAGTGACACAAGTACATTCAATTAAGAAATTTGTATACGCGGAATTCAAATTCGAACTATATTTACTCGAAATCACTGACATTTGTATAAATGGACTGCTTGTTGAACCAATAATGCATGAAAGCAAATGGCACCAATTTCATATTCCTGTCTCTTTCCGTGAGAGCATACTTTCGCACTTAGCTATTAGGAACGAGAAATTGCTTTTAAAAATCCTTGTAAACAACACTTTCTTCGACTCATAATTAAAATTTTGACGATACAGATAGTCCCAAATACTTTTGTGGTAAATTCGGTAAATCCCACGGACATGCATATAAGTAAATTCGCAAATAATTTAAAGCGCCAATTTACGACAGTTGGTAGCATTGACAGTGAGAGCATACTTTCTGAAATCAAAATTGGTGCCACATAAAACAGGAGATCAAGCTGTCCATTTATATATATGTCAGTGCTCGAAATTCATTAACTTTAATGAAATTAAATTAAAATTAAATAAATTAAATTAAAGCATAAGTTTATATAATTCGGAGAGTTTCATGCAATATTAATTTAAAAAAAACTGTTATTAATGATTTCGCGCACTTTCATCCTTTTTTAAAAATATTTTTGAGAAGCCTAAGAATGATTTTTCGTTTTCTCCAAACAGAGAATGAAACCAATGGCAGTACCCCAACATAATGGCGAAAGCCACTCCTATAAAAGGCCGAAACATTGATCTCGAATAACTCTTATTTGGATATTTTTTCTGGTGGAAAGTTCACGGCAGCAATACACGGGTAAATATTGAAATCAGTCAATGCAACAGTAACGTTGTCTGAACATAATCTATGTGTGGTTTTCGTAAGTGAATAGTTTAAGTGCGAAATTAAAAATTTAACTAAAAGTTGAAATTGGAAATTTTAATTGTTAGATATTAATAGATTTAAACTATAATCAGGTGACTATGGTTTTGTGAACTTTTAGTATATGAATTATAGATATATATATAACCAAATACCACGTGTTCTTATTTTAACCTGACGTTTTTCAAATAATTTTGAAGGTTGAAGTATTGAACTTCAAACTTGAAGAATAAATTGGATTAATTAATCGCATTGCATCAAAATTTGTTCACTTTCTCTCAGGTACAATTTTTCAACGTCGTCAGAAAATAACAAAAAATTAAATCTTTTTGAAGACATCAAGGCAGTTCGTTTTTTAAATCAGTCGACGAATCATCCCGTGGAGTGCGATAGCTTTAAAAAATATATTAAAACTATAAAAATCTCGATGAATAATATTAATAGAATAACTTTAATTAAATTTAACTGTATAGTTATGCGTTTTTTTTTTATTAGAATAAAGTTTGAACAAAAGAATAAAAATTAGTGAAGAGTATTTTTTTTATTATTACCCACGTGAGTTCGAGCTTTCATGCCCGCCTGTTCTTCATGGATGCTCCAGGATGTATGACTGACAAGGGACAACAAAACAGAAATATCATGGTGAAAATATCGCCATTTGTATGCAATTCGTTTCGGTAAGCATTTGCGTCCTCTACTTTTAATTCGCGAGTTAGAAATTTAAATGGACCGTTGTTATTTCACACTTCCTTTTTATTTTTGTACCTGCAAGTTTTAGAAGGCCAGAGGCAGCACATAGTACGCCTGCAACAATTAAATTATATCTTCACTATCGCTGCTGGAGTAAACATTTAAATCAGGACCGGCATTTTCTAAACAAATGTTTTTATAATTTAAGGTTTGGAAGCTCATTTTATATGTTATTAAGCAAAAATGCGCACGATATTCAATAAAAATATTAACAGTCCAAATAATTTTCAGTCAACGTGAACGTCTCCCAGAGTAGACTTAATTCCAGCACATTGTTGTTTTGCAATTGTGTTATTGAAGACATTCTTAAGTTTTACATAATTCTTTTCGATTTATTTTCTTCTCAAGTTCCCCGTGAGCGGCAGTGGTTCTCTTAAACTTCTCCACCTTGGTTCAATAAAGAACAGAAACAGAAAGAATAAATTGTTGAAATGTTATAGAAGACACAAAGACATTATAAGTCATAACAATTTCCTCACCCTATAATGAGTTCAAAGGACTTTTCGCTACACTTTATGATGAGTATATTCCAAGCATACGTACGTAGTTACTAAGTTATGCACGCAACTTTTTTAAGTTGATTAATACGAAGGTAAAAACGGACAACTACCCCAAGTACAAGGATTCTGCTAGTGATGTTTGCTTCTTTTTTGCCCTTTGCCTCGTCAAATTTCCAACCTGAAAATAGCAACCCAGTCATATGAATGACTCTCATAGCTTTATTCAGTATCCCTTCAATTTCACAAGCGGATATACATACGCGATCATATTAATGGGCTTCCAAATGACTCCACAACTGGTCCAGATGGGATCTTCCAGCCATTTTTAAGTGATGCTGCTTCCCTCGGGCAGCTTCGCTTATTTTCCAAAAATTGCTCGTTAGTGGTTGTTTCCAGCACTATGAAAGAAAAATGTTTATCATACCTATCCGCAAAAAAGGTAGTAAAGATGAAATTTCTCACTATCGGTCTATTGCAAAATTATCTTGCATGCCCAAATTATTTGACTCTATCATTTGTTCTCAGCTATCAATTTTCTGTACGAATTTTCGCTCTTAAAATCAACATGGGTTTATTTCGGGCAGATCTTTGACCACTAACTTTTTGGAATTTGTCTCTGATATCATTGGTGGGTTTGTACAGACTTTAGTAAAGCTTTCGATAAGTTATCTCACTCCGTGATACTGTTTAAAACAGAAACCTGTGGGATTCCCTCACAGTTCTAAAATGTACGGATTGCACAGTCAAAAATGGCCAAAAAAGTGGCAAACTTCGGAATGGAAGCGAACAAGCTGTAAAATGGTATAAAGCTTTGTTTGAGTATTCTAAAGGCTGCGAAAAAAGTCTCATATAATTTCATGTCTGCGTCACCAGATATTCAAGGTCAAAGATCATGAAAAACGTTTTTTTTTAAATTATCTAGTTTTCTATGGAAATTCAAGGTCATTATGAAATTTTTAGATTATAAAATTACCTGCAATTTTCATTTGAATTGTATCTACAACTGTTTAAGTAACAAACAACACTGAGGTTAATTTACTACAAACATTTATTACCAAGTTACAAAAAATAACTGACCGAATAATAATCGATTGACTATTTTTATGTATAAAAATTGCTTACAAACAATAAAAAAAAACGACAAAATTTTACACAATGCAGAGTTCATTGAACGATTAATTTTGCTGACGCATAATATTTGTTACTGCTGCAATGAATGAACTTCGCATTAAGTAAATTAAATTTGATGACAAATTAGAAGTTGGTTGCATTGACCCTTTGTATATAATTAAAATATGCAAATTGTAGGTATGTAAGTAGAAAATAATTATATGTACTCTGTACATTCTCCTGCCTCAAGTTTAAGTGTCGGTAACCCGATGCTGGAATTTCGCTGCTCCTCCTTGATGGACCTTGGTGCTGGGATCGGAATTGCCCTTGTTCCTAACGCGACACTCCTCTTTCGTCTGCAGAATATGCAAAGACCGATGGCAATGACACCACATATGATCATGTAAGCATTAATTTCAAGTCCCCCTTGCATGTGTAATAAACAACTACTGCTACCAATAATATGGTTATTGGTGTGGTGGCCCGTCATTGTGGTTTCGAGTGTCCTGAAGCGTCATTCAAAATATTGCGAAGAAAAGATAAAAAAGTCTCTATCCAGCATTCGTGGAGTAAAGTCCTCTTCAAGGAGCAATACGACCTTAAGTTTCAGGACAAGTTGTGACAAGGGGGCGCAATGTCGGGTCCTGACCGAAAAGTGCAGTGACTGTGAAAAGTGTTTTGTGTAATATTATAACGATGTAATTCATTAGTTAATCTAAGTAATTTCTGTGAGCGGAATTCGTTTCGAATTCAAGAAAACCGCTTACATTTTCAGAAGTGGGATCATACCTTAAGGCCAGCAGCGAGAGATGCAAGTGGTTTTGTTTCAATCCTCAGAATGCTGTGTACACAGTCACATACAGTGGGGTATGGATGTGCACCTAAATGAATACGGGCAACCAGGCACTGGAGTTGAGTACACCGAGCATAGTACCAAAACCCTCGAGAATACTTCCCAAGCCATGAAACAGAAATCTATGTGTTCGTGCTTAGTCCGTTTTCTAAAATGTTCTATATTGATACTTATGGAAAAGTTCTAAACATTGGCTTTATATATGCCATAGTGCCTAAACTGCTATCCATACAGGAAAATAGTCTTCTAGTAATTTACACCTTGGTTGCTTACCTTCCCAAAGGCTACACTTCTTATATACCTTACTTAACAAAATAATAAAATAGTTTTGATTACAAAGTAACCTTACTATTTTACGCTCAATACCTCTCTGCTAAATGATAATTGCATGTGTGTACGTGCAGCCGTAGTCCGAATCTGTCGGCAGCTACATTAGATATAATGAGCCCACGGCATGCCATGACGGCACAGCGACATTACAATGATTACTCAGCTAATCGTAGTCATTTGGTTAAGATACATTTTTTTAAATAATTTTGTTAGGAAAGGTATGAACATTTTATTACGGTTCGGAAGATAAGGAAGCAAGCTTAAAATTAACAGAACTTCGTTTTTCTGTATGAACAGCAGTTTATGGCGGAGGAGCTATTCAAATCAAACTTTTGTCACTTTTACATAAGAGCACTGCAAATATTTTAGAATGTAAGGACTACGTTGAGCCTCGCATGGGGTAGGGCGGGAGTCTGTTTCATGGCTTGTGAAGTATTCTCGAGGATTTTGATAGTACGCGACTTATGGTGTACACTCACACACAGCGGGGTATGGATGTGCACCTAAATGAATACGGGAAACCAGCCACTGGAGGTTAGTACACAAGCACAGGTACGCTGTGAGGGGTGAATGCATGACTATGAGTATCTCTCAATGCCTTGGGGTCGGTGCGATCAATTTCTTGTACGCACACTGAATTTGAAGAAATTCAGGTAGTGATGCGATGAGTCAGTTTTCTTCCGACGAAAATTTTATTACGGTTAAGAAAAGGAAAATGTTTTGTAATATTTTTCCTGAAATTCTCCTTTTACGCTTGATGATGAAGACAGGATTCGCAGAATTTTTTTGAATACACATCAATTGGGAGCAATTAAATGAATTTCTATGCGTGATATGCAAAAGGGATGATTGCATTTGAGTATTTGGGGCTCGATTTTCGGTCATTCGTTTGGTGATCAAGTAAGTGGAAGGTACGACACATAAATTGTGAAGAAAATTACAAGCAGTGGAATATTGTTGTCTTGGGTCAAGTTAGAAATGAAAGTGTTAATAAAACAAGTAAATTGATTGACTAGTTTTATGTGAAAAGAATTGAACAGTGAAAGCGAAATATTGAGTGAAAAACAAGCTGGCACAGGATAAACCGATTTGATGGTGATAAGCTATTAATCAACTGGATAAGTACTGGTTTATATGTAGTTTTATTTTTGTTGATAAATTCATAAATTTCCGATATCATATACGCGTATCGGATAGCCGAGATTTATTTACTATTTGAAATTTGATTTATATCTTTTTTTGATATTATATTTAAACTGTGCACATACATACATAAGGCATACCACAGGTATAGCAAAAGCAATTTTACGTCGATTTATTGTTGGTGATAACACTATGCAAAGGTGTTGAAACATTCTGAGAAAGGAAATTAATTATTTGCAATATTTAAACATAATAAGAGAAGCATTTTGGGAAATTATTCTCAGGAATACAGCTCTCGTTATTATTTGTTGTTGGTAGTATTATAAAAAGGTGCTATCATATTTTGCTGAAATAAATAAAAATATATACGGGTTTTCCAATAAGAGGTGTTATTTTGATATTCAAAGAAAAATGCCATTTTTTGAGATAAATGATCGGATCTTTATTTCATTATAAAGAGGAAGGTATACCGTTAATAATGGAGAATAACATCAGCCAAATGACCACCACGACCAGGCCTACAGGACCATATCCTTTTCATGAAATTTTCCATAACCAAATCGCAAGGTGGCTGCCCTATGTCCTCGATAGCCTCACGAATTCCATCTTTGCGGTCTTGAATCGACGCTGGACTATTGGCGTAACCTTCTCTTTCACGTGGCCTCAAAGGAAGAAGTCGCAAGGTGTTAAGTCACAAGATCTCGGTGGCCAATTGTGATCACCTCTTCGAGAGATAACACGGTCCGGAAACTTTTCCCGTAAAAGATCAATAGTTTCGTTGCTTGTATGGCACGTATCGCCGTCTTGTTGAAAGTAAACGTTGTCCAGATCAATACCATCCAATTCCGGCCATAAAAAATAATTAATCATCTGTCGATAGCGCAATCCATTCACCGTAACTGTTTCTCCAGCCTCATTTTCGAAAAAGTAATGTCCAATGACCCCGCGGGACCATAAACCGCACCAAACAGTCACACGTTGAGGATAGAGAGGCTTTTCAACAATAACTCTTGGGTTTTCCGAGCCCCACATGCGACAATTTTGCTTGTTGACGAAGCCATCGAAGTGGAAATGGGCCTCATCACTCAAGATGAGTTTTCGATGGAATTCCGGATCATTTTCATTTTTCATTTTTGTATGCGTCATTAAGATTGAAGCAAGCAGCTTAATTTTGGAATCAGACCAGGGATTCGACTGATGATTCGTGTCAAAAATTTAAAAGAGACATTATTAATCGGTTTCCTAGCGCAGTAGATGAGTCGGCAATTCACGCCAGATTAATGAGTCGAAAACGAAGGGAGAACGAACCAATCGAGACTTATTTTTATGAGGTCTTGGCATTGGGAAAACCTGGTAAACTTAGTGTCGAATCGATTATAAAATACCTCATATCCGGTATTGGGGATAAAAGGTTAACGACTGTTCTTACGGCATCTGATTGCGGAACGCCAACGGAGTTATTAAAGAAAATTAAGGAGTACTAAGGTATTGCTGAACAACAGGTCACGCTAAATCGGGTACTCGGTGAGCGAGTATTGAATTATAATAATGGTAGATCTCGAGTAAAAATGCGGTCACCTACTGGTGTGCTACGAAAGGGGATTTTATCAGCAACAAGTCATCAAGGCAATATGAATAGTATGAAGCAGTTTATGGGAAATTGCTTTAGGTGTGGAAAAATGGGTCACAAATCTAACGTATGTACGTCCACACAGAATAATGGAGTTGTTAGGAAGGAGGAGCCATGCAAAAGAATACGAATGTTACGAGAGGAAAAAGATGAGTTACATAAGGAAATCGAATTAGGAGATGTTATCTTGAGGGCTTTTATTGATTTGGGCAGTGAATGGTCAACTCTACGTTTGACGGGTTGTAGTCAACATGGGTGGAGAATAGATGAGGACAGGACAATAACGTTGACGGGTTTTGCAGGCAGAGTTTGCAGGTCTTTGGGCTCTAAAAAAACAGTGAAAATCGGCGAGGTAGAAGCTCCAGTTGAGATTGCGGTAGTAGAGGACAGAGTCCAGGATACATCAGTAATAATAGAACAGAATTTCACCAATCGCCCGGGAGTACGGATAATTAAAAGATGCAAGGAATTGATAATTTTCAAAGACAATTCAAACGAAGAGGTGCAGCCGCAGTAAAAAAAGGTTAAGTGCGGTGAACGCAGACAGATGAGGATTGTGAAATCTCCCATTATTGTAGATGAAGTCGATATCGGGAAACTGGGCACGGAGGAAACCAATGAGAAACTCGTGAAACTTATAAATTCGTACAGAGATTGTTTTGCAACGGAACCAACGATTTGGGAAAGACAAATATAAGGGATAGGACTATCATTCGCTACAAGCAATATCGTGTACCTTATCATCAGGAGCAGGCGTTACAACGGATCGTTAATGACTTGCTCGATAGTGATATCATTGAAAGATCACAGTCTGATTAAGCTAGTCCAGCTAAACTCGTGAAAAAGAAGGATGACACTTATCGCATGTGTGTGGATTACAGACAGTTAAATGCAGTTGTCAAACGAGAAAACTTCCCAACACCGAACATAGAGGTGTCTCTTAATAAAGTCACAAATGGACCTGTCTTTACATCTCTAGATCTCATGAGCGGGTATTATCAGATACCTATACATCAGGATTCAAGAGCTTACACAGCTTTTGTAACTGCTTTTGGGCAATATCAGTTTAAAAGGATGCCCTTTGGATTAACAAATGCTCCCGCCGTATTTCTAAGATTGATGGACATGATATCTCAAAAGTTCAGGATATAAGAATGTTAGTTTATATGGATGATTGGCTGCTAGTAACCCAGACAATTGAAGAAGGTCTGACATTGC
Source organism: Dioctria linearis (assembly GCA_963930735.1). Classification (NCBI taxonomy): domain Eukaryota; kingdom Metazoa; phylum Arthropoda; class Insecta; order Diptera; family Asilidae; genus Dioctria; species Dioctria linearis. The sequence goes on from OZ005740.1 coordinate 55,431,151, forward strand.
TGGAGAAGATTTTTGAAGTGCTCAAGGAAGCCAATTTAACTTTGAACACCAAGAAATGTTCATTTTTCAACGACAAGCTACATTTCCTACGACACGAGCTGTACGCAGAAGGAATTCGACCAGGTAAAGTAAAGTGTCAAGCGCTTCAAGAGTATCCTGTTCCGGAAACGATTAGAGAAGTCCGACAATTTTTAGGTCTCACAGGATATTTGAGACGGTTTATAGAAAATTATGCACGGATTGCGGCACCATTAAATATGCTGTTAAAGAGGACACTGTATTTGCATGGAACGAAGAACAACAACAGGCTTTGAATGTTCTTAGAGAAAAGTTATCAGCCAGACCTGTGTTGGTAGTATATGAACCAAATGTTCAGCATGAAGTTCATACGGATGCTTCCTCGAAAGGATTAGCCGGCATATTAATTCAAGTCTCTGCAGACCGAGTGAAACGGACAGTTTCGTGTTTCAGCCGAACAACCACAGCAACCAAAGAAGTATATCGCAGCTACGAACTGGAAGCACTAGCCGTAGTAGAAAGTTTGGAGAGATTTAAATATTATCTCCTTGGGAAGCATTTTAAGGTAGTCACGGACTGCGCTTCATTAAAGACCACTCAGGCAAAGAGAAACCTTGTACCCAGGGTAGCCAGGTGGTGGTTAAAGATTCAACAATATGACTTCGAGTTGGAATACAGAAGTGGAAGTAGAATGTCACACGTGGACGCTTTGAGTCGGACTACTACAGGAAGACGATGCGGAAAGGATAACATCGGAAAGGAAGAAGTGGCAGAAATTATGGTTGTCACATTAACAGAGAAGGATTGGGTTGTTACTTTACAAAGACAGGACGCTGAAATTACAGAAACGATCGATATACTTTCGGACAAAAGGCATGCGAAGCATAAGAACATAATCCGTAATTATGAGCTGAAAAATGGGAAATTGTTCTATAAAACCACCGCATGATTGAGATTCGTTGTTCCAAAAGGAATCAAATGGCATATTCTCAAGACATCACATGATGGTCTAGGACATCCTGGGCAGATAGAACTCTGCAATACATTAGGAAAACTTACTGGTTTCCCAAAATGTCAGGATTTGCAAGGAAATATGTAGAAAACTGTGTTTCATGCGCATATAATAAAAGGGCTAAAGATGAAACGCATTATCAGCTTAATCAATTTAGAACGGAACCAATACCTTTTCACAGAGTCCACATGGATCATTTGGGTCCATACCCGAAAAGCAGCAAAGGAAACGTGCATTTGATTGGAATCATTGATGCCCTTACTAAGTTTGTAATACTTCGACCTGTCAAAAATACAACAATGAATTATGCGATCAGGGCACTAGAAGAATTCTCTCAATTGTTTGGGTCCCCTGTCAGGATAATTACAGATTGGGGTACCGCTTTTACGTCGAGAGTATTCCATCAGTATTGTGAGGAGAATCACATTGCTCATCAAAAGACACCAGTACAGACACCGAGAGCAAATGGACAAATAGAACGGTATTTAGGACTGTTTCGGCGGCAATAGCGGCAACTACCTGTTGGACAGATGGACGAGATTAGGACGCCCATCTACCGAACATTCAATGGGGCTTAAACTGCTTACATCACCGAGTTACGGCCCAGAGTCCAAAAAAACTTTTGCTGGGTTATGAACCAAGGCGGTTCTTGCACAACCAGTTGACAGCAATATTCCGTTGGAGGAATTACGTAGATTGGCAGCCGATAGAATTGATACGAACAGGGATAAACAAGTTAATGAAGTTAATGAGAAACGATCTATACCTCGTGAATATAGGCAAGGGGAGCTCGTTTTAATTAAGAGGGAACCGGGTGCGGCGGGACAACCCAGGAAACATATACCCAAATATAAAGGGCCATATGTAATTGACAGAATATTGGGAAAGGACAGGTATCTGCTTAAGGATCCACCGGGTATACAGATAAGTAGCCACGCTCTTACTTCTGTGTACGCTGCTGATCTGTTGAAGCCGTGGTGCAATTTACAGGATCTAGCTCTTAGTGAGGAAGGATATGAGGAGGAAGACGATAACGAGGAAGGCACGGTTTGAGACCAAAACCAAACTGAGAAGGATGGAGGGAAGACATACTTTGATCTTCCAGATGATGAGCTGGCTATTGAAGAATGAGAAGAATCAGGTACACCTGATAGGTGAACATGTTTGAGTCGATTTAAGGGTATTATCGGGCTCCGTCCATGGATTTCGATTCTAAGCGGCGTGCCGAAGTATTGCCAGATCAACTAAAACATTAAATTGATGGCCACCTGCTGAGCATTGGACTGTGATTGTCGCCCGTTGAGGGTTGGACTGCGATTGTCACCCGTTGAGGGTTGGACTATGATTGAAATAGCAGTTTCTGAAAGTAGCCTGTTCTTGGGCCCCCGAGCTTAGATTACGATTCTACGTCGCGACCCGAAACAGTTGTGAAATCGTTAAACAAAATATGCTATTGTAGTTAAAAGTAGAAAGTACAAAGTACAAAATGAGAGTAACTCTTACTAGTTTTTGTAAGATGTAACTGTGTGATCGTGTGTGATTGTAGAATTAAACTAACAAACTTAGGAAGTATGAATGTAGTGTGGCCGGCAATGAATGAGAATGTGTGATATTGTTTGAGTAGAGTAGATTGAAGGTCGTGGATCACTGAGGACAGTGATGGCGCAGGACGGTAGAGCTGTAAGCGTTAATTTCAAATCCCCCATACATGTGTAATAAACAACTACTGCTACCAATAATATGGTTATTGGTGTGGTGGCCCGTCATTGTGGTTTCGAGTGTCCTGAAGAGTCATTCAAAATATTGCGAAGAAAAGATGAAAAAGTCTCTTTCCAGCATTCGTGGACCAATACGACCTTAAGTTCCAGGACAAGTCGTGACAAGGGCGCGCAATGGCGGGTCCTGACCGAAAAGTACAGTGACTGTGAAAAGAGTTTTTTGTAATATTATAACGATTTAATTCATTAGTTAATCTAAGTAATTTATGTGAGCGGAATTCCTTTCAAATTCAAGACAGACGCTTACAATCAGATATGGCATACTGTAGTGATGTAGGTCATGGATGTGTAGTTTTGGCATATTTTCTATGCATTCTTGTTGAAACCTGATTGCACCGTCTAGTTTTTTTATATCATTATTGTTTACTTCTTGAATTAGTTGTGGCATAGTAACTTTTGACGAATTCGACAGCTGATCTTTATTCATGGTTATGAAGTTACATATAAACGTATTTTCTGGGATAGGTGATATGTGTATTTTCGAACTGCGATCGTTTGAGATAGAGTCTTGTGATTTATACCACAATCTCCTCTTGTTTGAGTGATTCCATTGCCATAAAGTCATAATGGTTGTCTTTTATTGTCACAACTGTTTTCGAAGTTCAGGTTTTCTCGTAATACAAATATCCACGTACTTGGCAGGTCTACTCTTCTCCAATAGTTATTCGCTTCTGTAGTTCGTACTCTACAGAATGGTGATATATGATTCTCGTTATTCAAGAGCTCCATTTCACAATGACTTTAATTTGATTTGAGAGTGAAGATTGGATGGTTTAAGTTGTATACAAGCTGGTGTGCTGTTAACCTCTCGCATCCTTTGAGATCTTCTTCTTCTATTGGGCTAAATCGATCTTGTCGTCGATTTATGGCCAGATACTTGAAACGATAGCCTTCTGTGCTCACCAGAGGAATTGGAATGTCGAATAGTACATTCTTTCCCGTAATTATTGTCTTCACATGCATTGAGTTGTAAAGTGTTATTAGAAAAGACTTACTCCCAGTCCCTGGTAATTGTACATTGAGTGGTAAGTGTTCACGAATTGTTGTCAGCTGCTCGTTAAGTTGTGCAGGTGTTAGGACGAATGTATTTATTTTTCCATGTTTAATGTCTGTAATGAGTGGTGATAGAATTTCCCTTTGTAAACGTTGAAATGTAACTAGGTTCAGAGTTATCAGAATAGCTGCGGAATTGCTTGCTTGATGAAGAACTGCCTCATATTGTGAATTATTTAATTGATTGGTTATTGTTTCGATTTGAGTATTCATTGGATTGAATTGGTGTTGAACAACCTTGTGGTTTCTTTTCATAATATTGACCGTGTTCTCTACTATTGAGGTCTGATTTCGTAATAATTGTCTAGCATATTCTTCATTGGTCTTAATTTCACTTATTTGCCTTTCATATTGGTCAGCAAAATCCTGGTCCAGAATTCCGAACAATTTATTAGCGACCGTTCCTATGAATCCAAATGGTGCTCGCTTATTGCGAATTTGTGGATATTCATTTTGTTGGTATAATATGTCGTTCATTTGTTCGATTTCTAACAATTGATGTTTCAATCCTTGGGTAGTGGCATAACATAGATCTCTTGACAGCCGAGTTTCTTCATCGCATAACTGATTCAGTTTCCGTATTGATTTTCAGATGTCATAGAGTTCTTTCGAATATGTTGTTAGGTTGTAATAGACTACCAAGTTCCATTCTCTAAAGTAAAATCGCATCTTGGAAATTTCATCAAAATATAATCCTTCGTGGTTGTCAAGCTTGGTTAGTCGATACGGTGCGTTGACGGTTTCACTCAGTGCTACGACCAACAAGGTAGTAATGATGAACAGATAACTCAGAAAGTTGGATTTGCGAGCTTTTTTTAATGATGATGATGTCCCAGATTCGTGTCGACTCATCTTTAAATGGCTTGCATTATATGTAGGTCTTTTCCTTCGTCGTTTGTGACAACTTTGTATAGATGGCTTTCGTTCGTCGTTATTTTTTTCCCCTGAGGGAACAAGTGTCGCTTTAGTATCATTGTCACAGTCTATTTCTTCAGGTGGCATGTCGCCTAAATTCTTTTGATCATTACTTATCGGCAGCATCGAGATTTTGGTAAGTGGTCGTTTAAGGGTTCCAGATTTCGTTTTCATAGTTACGGCTCTAACAAGTCCATCACTTCCCGGATGTACTTTGGTAGGTAAGTTATCTTCTTTTATTACTACGATGTCGCCTTCTGTTTGGTTAGGCTTCTTCTGCGCCCATTTTGGTCTTTGTTGAAGTCTTCGAAGATATTCATTAGACCGCTTTATCCAGAAGTCCTGGTACATCTTTTCCACTCTGTCCCATCTGTTAACAAGACCAGTATTGGTTTCGAAGTAGTCCTTATCTGGTATTGACAATATAGGTGCACCAGTTAAAAAGTGACCGGGTGTGAGCACTTCTAGGCTTTCTGGGTCTTATGTTAATGGACATAATGGGCAAGAATTGAGACACCCTTCTATTTCTGTCATTAGTGTGGTCATTTCTTCGTATGTCATTCTCGTTTCACCAACTACTCGACGCATATGATGCTTGATCGATTTGACGCCGGCTTCCCAAAGTCCTCCGAAGTGTGGTGAAGATGGAGGAATGAAATGCCATTGAGCGCCAGTTACTGCTATGGCTTCATTTACTTCGGTTTTATATGCATTTTGTTGATGAAGATTGCTGATTACTTTGCTGGCGCCCACGAAATTAGTGGCATTATCACTGTATATATGTGCCACAGTCCCTCTTCTGCTTACCAATCTTTTAAATGCGGCTATGAAGGCCTTTGATGTGAGATCGGTGACTACCTCAATATGAATTGCTTTGGTAGTCAAGCATGTAAAAATTGCTACATATCCCTTGTAAGTGCGGTTGCCTCTACCTGTTTTCACAAGTAGGTCGAATGGTCCTTCGTAATCCACACCAGTATTAGTAAAGGGACGACTCGGAGTGACTCTGGCGGTGGGTAACATTCCCATCATCTGTTACAACGTTTCGGCCTCGTATCGATGACATTGGGATATAACCTTTAATTGCCTCCTTTAGTCCATTAATTATCCAGTATTTTTGACGGATTCTCTCCAAGGTTAAAGTGTTTCCTCCATGTAGTGTCTTGTTGTGAGCTTGATCCATAATAAGTGTAGTTATCTCACTTTTATGGGGAAGTATGATTCAAACGTCAAGTTTGAGTTTTCTAGTCTACCACCAATACGTAATCCGTTATATCCGTTATTTATAGCTATAGTCAAGATGGTGGACAATTCTTTATTAAAATCAGCTACACTAATAGGAACTTTTAATAGTCTGTCAATCATACAGTGAAAAGATGCCATTTTTGTATTCCAAGGATGACAAGATTTACTTGGAATTACAGTGTCAGAAAATGTTGGTTTTCTAAAATATTGTAACATAATTTGTTATTTTCTATTTTAAGCGTCAGATCTAAAAAATTAATTTTATTATTGCCTACTTCTACAGTAAATAAAATATTTTTGTCTAATTTATTTAGAGTTTTACTCACAAAATTTTCAAGTTGTCGTTCGGTTTCCGTCCAAATGCATAGAATATCGTCTACATATCTTGTCCAAAATAAAATATTTTTTATAATAGGAAGACCAGAATTATAAAGCTCATTTTCTAGATTACACATAAAGAATTCAGAAAGAAAAGGTGAAAGAGCGGAACCCATAGCCAAACCATCACTCTGAATGTAAAATTTCTCGTTAAATTGGAAATAATTTTGGTCAATGCACAAGTCTATTAAACTAATCAATTGGAATGTTTTATTATTGTCTATGATTTCGGTTTCAATTTTATTGTATAAAACATCTGTTAATTTAATTAAAGGAATCGACGGAAACAAATTACTAACATCAAATGAAATTAATTTAGCGTTATTAGGGATATATAAATCCTTAGTTTTTGTAACCAATTCTAGCGAATTTTTGATTGAAAATTTAGGTTCAAAGTTAATCAATGGCGGTAATAATTTATTTAAAAGTTTACTGAGGTTTTGTGCAGGTGCATTATAAGCAGAAGAAACAGGGCGAACTGGTGCACCGTTTTTGTGAAGTTTGGGTAAACCATACATAAGCGCCGCAGAAGGATGGCTATTCTTTACAATAAATTGCTGTTTTTTGTCTAAAATTAACCCTGCTTTGACTGTGGTACTATAAACATTTTTATTAAATTTAATGGTTGGGTCTGTAGTTATTTCAGTAACTTTCATATTAGATAAGCAGCTTTTTATTTTAACAAGGTAATTATCTCTGTCTAAAATTGTTATGGTATTACCCTTATCAGCTTTACATAAAATCAAATTATTGTTTTTTAATTGTTGTTGAATACTACTTATAATCTTAGAATCTGATCTATTGTTATTAATCATATATTTATTCTGTTCTATTATACTAGCACATTCAAATTTAAAATTATCTTGATCATCTAAAGCAGTATACAAATGAGTGGTTAATTCCAGTATACGAGCAGAATTTACCTGTATGGTTGGCGCATAATTTAAACCATGTTGCAAAAACTTCTTTTCACGATCTGTAAAATTCGTACAGCTTAGATTTACAATCCGTGAATGAAAGCGTGGAGAAGAAGCGTTTAAATTGGCAATGTAGGTTCAGGTCACTTTTCTGCGAGCGAGCTGGTTTTTGCATAGAGATGTAATTTTGCTTTTCTGTCGTAAGTATTGATCGAATGACTTCTGCCTAGCTTTATCCATGAACTGTTGTTGCACATCGTCGAGTTCTAACGGGTGCAGTAAATGGGCATGTGTATCCTCCGTCAAATTGTTTATGAATCGTTTGCAGTATGCAATGATACGTAGAAATTTCCATAATGAACGGTGACTTTGCAGTAGAAGATCGAATACGTTTGTATCTTGTGTACGTATTAGTGTGTGCATTACAATCTTTTTCCTTTCTAGTTGTGTTTCTTCGAATTTATTTTCTGGATATGTGATCTCTTCACATTTCAGCCAGTATGGACCTTCCCACCACAGCGAATGGGTTTCTAGTTGTGATGGATAGATTCCTCGAGAAGCTACGTCTGCAGGATTCTCAGAGGACTTTACGTAGTACCAATTTTCCTTGGTTGTTCTTAATTAATATCTTAATTGTATATCTGCTATTCTGTTGCCCATGAAGGTTTTCCATTTATGTGGATCGGCCCTAATCCATGATAGGACTATTTTGGAGTCTGTCCAAGCGTAGGGAATATTTGGAATTTCTAGGCTGTCTATAGTTTCCTTTAATAAATTTGCAAGAAGATGCGCTCCACATAATTGCAATTTTGGTAGTGTTAGTTTCGACTTCAGGGGGCAATCTAGTTTTAGCGGTGAGTAGCGAGACAGTCATTTTTCCGTTATGAACTGTTCTGAAGTATATTACTGCACTGTAGGCTCCTTCTGAGGCATCTGAAAACCCGTGTATTTGTAATCGCAGTGAGAGTATCCATCTATCTTGCTATTTTAATTTTTGCTAGCATTGATAATTCTTGGTTGATCCGATTCCATTTTTGTTTAATTTCCCCAAATAGGGGTTGGTCCCAGTTTAGGCTCTCAGTCCAAATTTCTTGAAATAATAGTTTGATAGTAATAATTATTGGGGCCCAGTAGTCCAATTGGATCGAATATTTTAGAGGCTTTTGACAGCATCTCACGTTTAGTCAGAGGAGCTTCATTGTTTGAAATATTCACTTTAATTTTGAAGTAATCAGTGGATGGATTCCAGTGAACTCCAAGTGCTTTAATTGATTTTTCATGATCGAAATTCATTTCTCTAGCTGATTCCCTTACTTCCCATGGTAGTTTCTGTAAGAGTTCTTTGCTATTGCTACTCCATTTTCTCAAGTTTAAATCTCCGCTCTTAAGGGCGTTTATTAATTCATGACTTATTTTACTGACTTCTTCTAAAGAATCCCCTCCATATACAATATCATCTACGCATGTGTCTCGCATGATGACTTTTTCTGCAAATGGAAAGTCTTTAGCTGTATCTTTGGCCACTTCTTGAAGTGTTCGAATTGCTAAAAATGGTGCACTTGTGATTCCATATGTGACTGTAGTTAATTTGTACTCCCTGATGGGTTCTTTCTCAGAATTTCGCCACAAAATTCTCTGATAATTCTGGTCTCTAATATCAATGTTTACTTGGCGGTACAATTTTTCAATGTCAGATGTATACACTACTTTATGTTTTCGCCATCTGAGGAGAATTGAAATTAAATTCTGTTGTATTTGTGGTCCGACTAAAAGTATTTCATTTAAGCTTTCATGATTATTTCTTTTGCTGTACCATCAAATACCACTCTTAGTTTTGTCATTGTACTGTCATGTTTTAGGACAGCGTGATGAGGTAGGTGATATGCTGTATCCAAATTGTCAGCTGCTAAGGTCATGTGGCCAAGTTTTAAGTATTCACTCATAAAGTCCTTATACATGACTTCAAACGTCTTTTCTGTCTTGAATTTCTTTTCCATCTGGAGTAGTCTTGCTAATGCGATTTCTCGAGAACCCCCAAGGTTGGCGGTTTCAGGATTCTTTTTAAATGGTAATCTTACTGTATAGCTACTGTATATACTGTATATCTTCACCTGTCAAGACTGTATCAGTATTCAAGTCTTCGATTTCCCAAATTTTTCGAATTTCTTCATTTACATCTACTTCAGATATGTAGCATTGGGGTGCTATGGTGGGCATACTTTGTTTCACTTCACCCGACAGTATCCAACCTAATTGTGTTTCTTGAGCTATGAGAGTTTCTGGAGGCCCCTGCAGTACACTGTCCATTAATTCTTCTGCTCCAATGATTACATCAATTCTTCTTGGTTCATCTAAAACTAGGCAATTGGAACAGAGTTTTGCTTTTTTGCTCTCTTCGTTTCTTTGTAAAGCATTCCATTTATTAAATTTTTCACAAGTATAAATCTTATGATTTGCTTTGCAGAAGCCGCATATTGATTTTATTCCCACCATACCGTGGTGTATTTTTACTTCATTCCTTTTGTCTAAAATTTTTGTTGGCTGAATGGTCTTTGTGGGTTCCATAGATTCTAGCACTTAAAATCTGTTTTCAAGAAAATTTAGGAATTCATTTAGTGCTTGAATCTCTCTGGGATTTTCCAATGATTGTTCATAGATTTTTCAAGATTCTTTGTCTAGTTTTTGTATTAGTAAATGAATAATGAGAGGATCCCAGTTCGTAATGTCGATGTCTAGATTTTTTAATGCCTCTAGGCATTCCAGTGTTGAGTCGTGGAGTTTTTTTAGTCCAGCCGATGATTCTTTTAAAAGTTCTGGTTGATTACAAAGTCTTCTTAGTTGGGCTGACACTAAATTTCTCGTATTATTATATCTGCGATCTAGGATTTCCCATGCATGGTCATAGTTTTCATTAGTAATGTTAAAATCTTGAATCAATTCATTTGGTTCTTCATTCAAGTTTGCTTTTAAATAAAATAGTTTCTCGGCCTTAGTAATTGTATTACTTTTATGTATCAGTTCGATTAATAAATTTCTGAAGGACGGCCATTTAAGATAATCGCCGGAAAAGATTGGTATATCAACACGTGGAAGTTTTACTGCTACACTTCTCTCAGTTCTAGGAGTAGGTGCCTGAATTGTTGCTAATGGTGTAGATAGACTCCGCAATTTTTCTTGTAATTGAATCAACGCTTCCTGATAGATGATTTCAGTTGCTGCAAAAACAACTTGATCAAAGTAGTCATTTTTGAATTTTCCCAATGCCATTATATTGGTATGAGTATGCACAATCAATTCCCAGTAGTCATTCAATAGTTTAATCTTCTGTGTATAATATACTGGAGAGCGCTGTTTTTCTTCATCTGCTTGAATGTTAGCTACATTGCGTTTCAGCGTATCAATTAAAGCTGCTTGCTTCTTGATTTGGTGTAACTGTTCTGAGATATCTTCTGACCTATTCCTCCTTTCGATTGCCTCTCGAATCAGATTTTCTACAAGATCCCTAGTCTGATCATATAGTGTTTCAACTTGACTGTAGTAGTTTCGATGAAATATTCGTGATCGGAGTTTTGTTCCCTTAGTGTTTCGAGTTGTGTATTGATGTTATCGAACTCTTCCCATGCAGTGTTGAGTGACTGTAGCCGTGCCTCGCCATACTCTTTAGTCTTCCTAGCCGAAGGATCTCTGCTGATTTGCACAGCGACCTTCTTGATGATCCTTGTATATTTTGTCTATTCCCTCAGTATCTGATCCATGATGGGTACGACGAGTTAGTAGGTTGATGATGCTTTTACCTCAACCGATGATGATTTCAAAGTAGCAGGAAAAAAATATTATTGTGTATTGTTGAAGACACTATTTAAAAATCTTTGGACACTCTGTTCCAGAAATTCAATAATAGTCTTTCAACTTTATAATTACAGCCTTTGGACCTTAATTCCAGAGGTTGTATTTGCTATAATAATCTGTTGCCTGAAGACCCAAGTTCTACAAGCTAAATAATTATAGCAGCGACGTTTTGCTCGAAGGACCAAAAATGTTTAAGTAACAACACTGAGTTTAATTTACGACAAACATGTATTACCAAGTTAAAAAAAATAACTGACCGAATAATAATCGGTTGACTATTTTTATGTATAAAAATTGCTTACAAACAATAAAACAAAATGATAATTTTGACACAATGCAGAGTTCATTCAACGATTAATTTTGCTAACTCATAAAATTTGTTACTGCTGCAATGAATAAACTTCGCATTGAGTAAATGAAATATGATGACAGAGCGGAGAGAGCAAGCGCGCATTCGTATACAGCCGTATATAGAGTATAACGCTAAGTAAACGCGGGGCCAATAAGTTTATTTTTTATTTATTTATTATTAAGACCAAATCCAAAATAGGGTATTTAAAATTATTCTTCTTCGTCGTCGTCTTCGTCATGGTCATGAGGTTGCCCAAGGTCAATGTCGACATCATTATCATCGCCCTCGATATCCGTTACAGTTGTCTCGCCATTTGGTATTGATGAGGCATTGAGGCATGTGATGCAGCGCCAGTATTATTTAAAAAGGAGAACTGAAAATCATTGAATTGTTTATGTATTATGCGATCATGGTGTACTTTTAGCCATGTATAATGCGTCAAGATCAGAGTTAAATATTGACAATTATAGACATATTCAATTTTTAAAAGCAACGAGACCAGTGCAGTTATCGTTTTCTCCACTCACAAGTGCATCAGCTCAACAACACATCTATCCAGTCTAGTTCCAGATCCAAACTTGGTTGGGAAAATATTTGGAACCTGAGGAATGCGGGTGGACGTTACAGAATGCGATTTTACAGCTGATAACGACGTTATTGCCACCAACACCGGAAGAATTGTTGAATATGATTTTGTTCAATTGCAAGAAAGTCTGTGGCGTATATTGTGGATGAAAAAAAGTAAGGTTACTATGTTCCAGAGTTTGTGGCCAGTGTAACGGCCAAGCATGCCTCAATGCCTTATCAATACTAAATGATTCCGGTGGAGACAGCGTGCATTAGGTCCTCGAGATTGGCGAAACAACTGTAACAGATATCGAGGGCGATGATGATGATGTCGACATTGACCTTGGGCAACCTCATGACGAAGACGAGGACGAACAAGAATACTTTTAAATACGCCACTTTATATTTGGTCTTAATAATAAATAAATAAAAAATAAAATTCTTGGCCCGCCTTTACTTAGCGTTATACGATATATACGCCTGTATACGCATGCGCGCTTGCTCTCTCCTGTAACTCGAAAACGGTTGTAGATACAAGAAAATGCTTTAAATGAAACTTGTAGCTAATTTTATAATCTACATGTTTCATAATGACCTTGAATTACATATTTCCATAGAAAACTAGATTATTGAAAAAAACCGCTTTTCGTGATCTTTGACCTTGAATATCTGGTGACGCAGAAACGAGTTTAAATGAGACTTTTTTCCCAGCTTTTAGAATGCTAAAGCAAAGGTTTATACCAATTTACAGTCATTGTCTCTGCTGTGAGGTACTGCAAAGTCTTGATGTATGTTGACGATGGTTGAATTTTCGCTCAAATTAAATATTTTACCGATTCTGAATAGGTACAGGGTGACCTGCAAAAATTTTACAATTAGTGCAAGAACATTAATTTCGTCCTCAGTATCGACAAATGTGAGGTTATGAGTTTCCATAGGAATCAGACACCAATCGGATTTCTCGATTCGTCGTGTGTACTTTGCCTATGACTTGGGTGTCAAATGTGGTCGTAGATTGAATTTTATCTCCCGAGATTTCTCGAATCCCACCTTAACACTGCGTTTGTACACTTTTTTTGTGAGACCTCTTCTTCAATACGCTAGCAGGGTCTAGTTTACGTTTTACGGTAAGCACATCGACTGCATCGAGTCTGTTAGGCAGAGCTTCCTACGATTTGCTCGCAAGCACCTACCCTGGAATAATTCATTAAATCTTTCACCCCATGCAAATTGCTTGAAGCTTTTAAATATGCCACTGTTTGAAAAACATCACATTGTTGCCGATGAAAATTTTGTGCATCAACACTTAAACGCGATTATTGAGTCTCTGATGTTTACTTAATACTAATACTAACACCGTCTAAGTGATGTAAAGCATGTATCGTTGACCGTTTATTTATTAAACGTGTCACTACAGCGAGCTTGGATAAAGAATGTCATAGACGACAAAATAGGCGATTAAAGGACTGCTCTTGTTTTCATGCTTTCCGTGCAAAAACTACACCGTGTTAACGCACAAGAAAGTTTTTCTTTCTTGCACAAAAGAGAATGGGTGTTCAGCGACACGAAAACTACTACGTTTCAATTAGTCTTGTGGGCGATCTTGGTCAAAACGCGCTCAGTAGCTTCTGCGGATCCTTATTTGGATGGAATGGTATATTAGTCAACCTATTCAGTGGACCCGCTTCAATCAATTCAAAGAGAACCCCAGATAATTCAACTTCAACCTGCTCCAATTCATCGTTCATATCAGCTTTCGTATTATTCTATTCGTTATTCTTATTTATATTCTTATTGTTATTCTACCTGTTATGCGCTCTTCAAACTTGTCGAACTTTTGTGATAAGACTCGTGGCGAACTATTGAGTAATTTTTTCTCCAATAACGCAAAATGATCAGCTGAACTTAAGAAATCGAACATAGGTTTGTAGGATTAGAGGACATCACTAACTGATTAATCGACCCCCTCTAGTTAGCGGGTGCGTTTTGTGTACTTGTGGCATGTTTGGAGAAAGGTTTAGCGTTATTAATCTTACCCATAGCGAATTTGTTATTTGAGCACAATAAAGCACTTTATTATTTAATTAAAATGTCGATACTTCATTCGAACAAATAAATCGCAATTTTTTTATACTTCAACTGGTGGAATACACACGGTTTAAAGAAAACTAGCTGGGGCAGAACTAAGCACGTCTAGCCAGTGCAAGATATATCACTCTATATCACTAGAGGGGAACGAAATTCTGATTTTACTAGGTTTTAGTTTACAATTTAAAAAAATTGATAAATTGGTTATAAAAAAAAAACTAATTAAAAAATGAATGAATTGCCTTCAATTACCAAATTTTTTCATCCAACTAAACAATTATGTAAATTATCAAATGACTTTCTTCATTTAACACCAACCATATTCCATGAGGTACCTACTAAAGCGCGTTTACTGAAATGTGAAAAAATTCCATAAACCGATTTTTAGTGCATGCTTTTAAAAAATCGATAAATTTACTCTGCACTTAATACTATAAGGCATGTATACTAAACGACGAAGACCCCACCATAAATCAGATTACATCACAAAAGACACCACTCCACATATTTATGTTTGATGGAATTTTATCTGTAACTAAAGGGAAATAGGCAAATTGTGAAAAGCATTGATGCTTGTACAAAAGTGTTTTATTCTCGATGTATTTACACCCCCATGGATCTGAACAATCATTACGCAGTTTTTTCCTGGAAAATTCCCAACTTACTTGAGACTTTACTTGAAAAGTCTTTTTCTTTGAAAGAGATTTACAACGGAGATATTTACATACATATCGTATTTATCGCTCTCAAAAGAGATGTAAAGAAGCTTACTCGAAAAACCGTGGCTGTCGTTCTGGCTATGCTTTCCTCTTAACATGTTTTCTTTTCATATATGAGTTGGCTGATACAAAATCACAGGTTCTGTTACCTTCTAGGAAATGTGTAATTTTTTTAAAAGGGGTTTAGGTGTTTGAGTGAATATGTACCAAATTTATTTTGAAGTGAAAATTTTCTATCTTACAGGAATGAAAACATTGGAATAGGGTCCATAATTTATAATGCTGTATTCCTATAACTATGACCGTTTTCGTGACAGTGTTACATTAAGGGATTCTTCGCTTTAAATATAAGTAGGTAACAAATCATGTTAAAAATAGTAAATTCAGCCATTCATTTATTGTACAATATGGTTTTCTTAGCTTGTAGTAATATATGTATAAAAAATTCTGGAATATATGTATATATGGGAATTTGTAATTAATCGTTTATGTTGTCATATGTATTTTATAGCACAATGCCCTAGATATTGCTGGATATATTTCTATACACGTGTTCCATAATTTTTGCATGATATGAAAGAAAGATTTAGGAGTTAGTACTTTTGGAAATTGTAACTAGGTATAGGAAGGTTTCTAATACCTTAATGAAGGGCCGAATAAGTGTAGAGCTTTAAAAAAAACTGTAATATATTTATTTTCAGTACATAAAAGTGTGGCGTGATGTGATTGAAGAAGAAAGATTCCAGTACCAGGTATTCTGTACATCTAAAAAATATTGTGCGCTGTGAGCCTCTACATGCGATGTATTTACTACGTATTTAATTTACTAACAATAGATAGATTAGAGTTTCTTTTAAAGGTCTACTTTTATGCGGTCTTTTGAAATACATGTGTGACTCAGGTAATGGTGACTGACTGAACAGACCCTTCGACTCTTGACCCTACGAATCCCGACCCCACGTCTCCCGAGCCGTCGTGTGAGTACTGGTCTCAAGTGCTCCTTACACTTGAGACCGGTGCCGGTTGAAATAATAACTCCTGAATTTTTTTATTTATATATCTTAACCTAAATATCACAATTAAATTTAATTCAGTTTAACAAAAAATCACATACACGAGAATTTAAGAATAACTAAACTTAATTCTACTAATACTATTTAAATATTTGATAAAATTCAAAGAAAAGCGAAACAAATTAAAATTCAACATTTAAAAAAAATCCGATGTGAAAATTCCTGTTTAAAACGGTACTTTACTGTAGTCTCTTTATCTCTGTAATAAAAAGAATGATTTAATTCATTGAAATTATACTTCCATAAATTATTACCAAAATAAGATTTATCTGCAGAATGAGAGCGACGATACTATACTTCGGCTGCAACGTGCTGAAGCGTATAAGCAGAGATATACTTCTATTACAGCGAATGTGGAAATGTGTAGGCAGAATTACACTCTTTCTGTAAGTGTCTAGGCAGAATTATTCTTCTGTTAACGCGAATGTTAGAATGTGTAAGCTACAACGTGCTAAAGCGTGTAAGTAGAATTACACTTCTGTTACCGCGAAAGGTGAAGCGTGTAGGCAGAATTATACTCCTGCTACAAGAATGGGCGAAAATATTAAATTCTCCAGGAGATTGGATGTAAGTAGGATTAGACTTCTATATCAAGAGAATTAAGCTTCTATATGAAGGAGCAAAAAATATTATACTTTTATTCAAGGGATGGGAACTCAGATTGCACTCTGGCGGAGGGTACGTTCAGATTAAACCCTGAAACGAAAATAGGTAGCAAAATTAGGATTTTTATAGAATTAAACTTCTATATGAAGGAGGCAACAAAATTATACTTTTGTTCAAAGGATAGGAAACTCAGATTAGACTCTGGAGGAGGATGCTTTCAGATTACACTCTGAAATATGAATGGTAATTTCGCAAGTCAAGTCAAGTCAAGTGTTCTTCACACGCGATTAACGAAATAAAACGAATTATGGCGAATTTATTACCGAACCGATATCCCGGGATATTTGAAAATGTTTACGTACAGGCTTTAATTTTGGCCTAAAATTCACTTTTGTCTTTGATTCATTTTACACTTTATTTGTTCGAATTTATATTAACTTAAGGTTACACGATGTCGAAATTATTACAGCCTGTTGAGCGACGGCAAGCTGTGTTCTTGTCTGTTATTTGATAATTTTGGAGTTTAGAGGAATAGGGAAGTTGGATGGCAGTGGGAAGTTGTGGAACGTTAGAGATTTCCTTAACTTGTTGTGAGTTGTAGACCGGCGTTTCTTCCAACATGGTGAGAAATATCGCGAAAGTCCAGAATGGTCCAGCGTTGATAAATCCCACGATGATCGAGATGCCTGGATGTTGTCCTATCCACGATGGTGGCTTCCTGCACTAGTGAAGAAACTAAATCTTTCGCCCAGGTAATAAATGTTTCTCGTTTCCGAGGTGATTAGGTGGAGAGGTGATAAGTAGTGGTGGTTTTCAACTTGAAGTTGCGATGAAAGCTGGCTAATGAGGGGGTTAGGATGTTGAGAGATCTTCTCAAGTTGTTTGACCGCGAGAGAAAGGAGATAGTCCTCGATTGGAGTGATGTTTGCACTGTCATACAAAAAGGTGTTGGGAAAGTAGTGTCCGTCAGGTTTTCTATACACTCCTGTACAGGCCCTTAGGATCTTTCTTTCGAGGGCGCTAATTTGCTACATATAGGATGGTGAAATGGTGTGCCAGATGGGGAAGCAATAGCATATGATTGGGCGGATGAGCTGTTTATATATAAGCAGCTTTGTATCTTTCGGGAGACCGTTTCTATTTCTGATAATAGGGTTGAGTAGGGAGTAAGCGTAGTTTGCTTTCCTCATGGTTAGCTTGGCGTGGTTGTTGAATTTCAACAGATTATTGAAAGAGACACCAAGATATTTGGCGTTCTTTGAAGGCTGGAGCTTTTCGTTATTGACTTCAATTTCTATGTTGTTGGCTCGTGTGGCGAGACTGGGTCTTCCCTTGTGGAGGGGTTTCGGATGCAAATCATTTCAGATTTATTAAGGTTGATTTTGATGCCCCATTTTCTGTAGTACTCGTCAAGTTTGAGGACATGCCGCTCCACTTTCGTAGCAGCGAAATTGGATGACATGGAGTGGGCGTACGTAAGGGAGTCATCAGCATAAAGTAGTGTGGTGGAATTTGAGTCGTTGGTAGGCTGGTCATAGGTGAAAAGATTGAAGAGAGTTGGTCCGACGACCGAACCTTGGGGGACACCAGCACTGACTGATATTTCCTGAGATTTGACATTCTCAATTTCTATGAAGAAATTCCGGGATGACAGAAAGCTATGTATAACCCGGGTGAGATAAGGCGGGAACTCGAGGTTTATAATTTTGAATATTAGCCCGTTTGTCCAGACTGAGTCAAACGCTTTCTCTACATCAAGGAAGCAGCCTACTGTCAGCTCCCTTTTATTGAGGGCGTTTGTAGAATCAGAGAGGAATTTGAGCAAAGCGTGAAAAGTGGAGTGCTGGGGCTTGAAGCCGAATTGGGTATCTTGCCTGATATTTAGGTCGAGGCAGGTATTTTCTATGTGTTGGCGGACTATTTTCTCGAAAAGTTTGCCCAGGTTGGACAGAAGAGAGATAGGACGTAACTCATTAAGGTTTTTCGAGTTTCCTTTTTTGGGAATTGGAACTATGCGTGCGGTTTTCCAGACATCAGGAAAGTAAGAATTATTGAGACAATTATTGAATATAATTGTCAGAAATTCTATGGCGACAGGTGGGAGGTTTTTGATAACTTTGTTTGAAATGTTATCAGGGCCGGCGGACTTTTTACTTCTGATAGTCCTGATTAGAGCGAAAACGTGAGCAGGATTTGAAAAGATGCTTAAATCATCCGGATTTAAGGACGTGTTTGTGGAATTAAAGATTGTGGCGGAGGATCTCACTGCCTGTGCAGTGAAGTCATCAACGGTCGAGTCCTAAAATTTGCATCGCTTAGAGATGAGTTGTCTTTGAAAGTGGATTGGAAATATTCCGCGAAGGCGTTGCATTTTTCGTGGGGAAGGTTGTAAGCGTTCGAGCCACTTAAGATGGTTTTGGGGAGTTTTGCTTTCCTGTTGCAGATCCTATTTATGTCCTGAAAGCAGTGTGGACCGGGTTGAATGGAGGCCAGTTAATTCCTAAATTCTTGATCGAGAAACATTTTCGTTTGTCTCTAAATAATTGTTGACAAGCAATTAATTTGCGATAACACGGTTCTGTAGGCTGAATTATGGCTATTAAGGCTTCGGTGAAAAATACGGTTAAGTATTTTTGAAGTTTCTGCCTAAATCTATATAATTTTTAAGTTGAGGAGGAAGATTTTTGTATTTGTAGTGTTTGCTCGGCACTGCACTGGAAAAGAAGGCGACATTTCCTTCAATGGCGTTGTTGAGGAAATCTATATGGAAGTCAATTTCCAAGTTCGACAGATTCCGTTGCGAGTCAGGGAGATTTCCTGTGAGGAATTGAGAGAGCCTGTCCTGAAATTGTTGCCAGTCAATGTCTTTGAGTGAGGTTGAGGCTTGGGGGTCTGAAGTCAAAATATTTAAGGGTACGCTGGGGGTGATTGAGAGTTCGACTGCCAAGTGATCAGATTTAGCCATATGCGCTGTACAAACGTAATTTGAGAATTGGGGAAGGAGATTAATAAGATTAGAGGTTACGATATAGAAGTCAAGAGTTGACCCAGAACGGGGAAAGGTCGGAGTATCCAGCGAGACGACGACGAAATGATGGGTGGTGTTATAGAGAAGCCAGTCATGTACTGTCTTGCCTGACGGACTTACGACAGAGTCATTCCATAACGGATGCCTTGCGTTGAAATCACCACCAAGCACCGTGTAAGTGAAATTGTCCGAGATTCGAGCAATGCTGTTCATGTTGTTCTGGATATCAGCTCCTGTGGCGTGGCATCTATTATATGGGGCGATTAAGAGAAGAGATTCGTTGTCACGAAGCTCTAACTTGACAGCAGTGCATGCCATATTGGAAAGGTTACTTATTTTCACCTCTTAGAATTTAAGGTTTTCCTTAATGAGAAGGGCAGTGCCTAGGGTTGTCTCAGATTTGACCTGACGGATGAAGTTGTAGTGTTCAAAAGCTAACTTATGTCTCTCAGTGAGGAGAGTTTCAGAGAGGAACATAAATGTGGGTTTATGCTCAATGAGGAAGAGATTTAGTGCTGCTCTTTTGCTGTGCCTTACCAGCGAATTGCAGTTAAGTGACATAATTTTCAGCTTACTTAATTACCTAGACGTAGTCAAAATGCAAATTGAAGGTAAGCTGCTTGTTTTTCCGATATGGAAGAGAGCTTCCTGTATTTAGAAAGGAAATTATTGATTTTGCCCATAAGGACGAAACGGTCGCAGCCAAATAGCGACTTGGCTTCTTTGGTGCAGAAATCGTCAATTTCAGACACTCTTGGTTTTCTAGGAGCTGCATTGGGGCAGATCTAGGTGCTGCTTGAGGCTTGGGAGCTGTGGGTTTGACAGAATTGTTATAATTAGACGCGTTTTTAGAGATTACCTGGGCGAAAGATTTACCTGGTTGCACATAGTTCCTTGTGGCTTCCTTCACGAAGTCTTCACGTTGGCGACGCTCCTCGGTCTTCTTGGCACGTTGTTGTACTACCTCCTTGTACTTGGGGCAGCCTCTGTAACTGGCTGGATGTCCTTCAGCTTTACAGTTGACGCAATATGGGGCACCTTCCTTCTCGTTATTCCTCTCGCATTGTCCTGATAAGTTTACATTTTTGCACTTCACGCATCTGTAGTCGACCGCGCAGTTCCTCGCGACGTGGCCGAAAGCCTGGCAACGCTTGCACTGGGAGATTCCCGAAGCACGGTATTTTTCCCAGTACACAATTTGGTTTAGTAGGCGATTTGTGGCCATTATGAATTTTATGTCATAGTTTCCACCGAAATTTATGACGAAGGAATTTGATTCCTTAGTCCTGGGCGTTTTAAAATGTACGACCGAGTTGATTATAAAACCACGAAGTTTTCCCTCTAGTGCTGCCTTAACATCCTCTGCGTGGTATGTGTGCTGAACTCCTCTCAGCAGAAGTGTCGTCGTCCTGTCACACTTAGGCGTAAACGT
Source organism: Dioctria linearis (assembly GCA_963930735.1). Taxonomy (NCBI): domain Eukaryota; kingdom Metazoa; phylum Arthropoda; class Insecta; order Diptera; family Asilidae; genus Dioctria; species Dioctria linearis. Next base: position 55,452,181 of record OZ005740.1, read on the forward strand.
GTAGCTCTGCACGCCGATGTCCTTGATGATGCTGAATAGCGTCTTGTGGTCGACCTGTGTGATTGGCTTAATAATGCACTTGGTGCCTTTTGCCGTCTTTATAAAAAATTTTGGTCTGCTTTCTAGCTTATCCAGCTTATTGTTGAACGCTCTGACGTTCAGATTCTGGCATACAATTGGTGGGGGTCTCACAGCCTTTACTACCTGGGTCGCAGTTTCTTTGGGCTGGATCTCAAATTCCTTCCGGTTTCCGAGAATTTGGTAGAATCCACCAGTTTTCTCATCCCTAAGTGGTTGCTGCTTCGATCCTGATGGCTTCCTCTTGGCTGGAGTTCCGGCAGGTTTAGGCGATGTCTCTGGGCTATTCCTTGCCTTTTGCTTGTTGTTTTCTACGACTGTGTAATTTTTTTCATCCTCAGACAAATCCGAGCTCGATGAAGATGACTCGGTTGAGTCATTGGACATGTCCACATCGCTGGTTGTTTCTTCTGTTGGTTCGTTATTGTCGTCGGACAAATTTCTGGCTCCTTCCTGCACAGTAACTTCCGGGAGGCCAAGTTCGTACTTACTGTACGACCTTTTTAGGCTGCTCTCAATAGCGGTCATAAGTGCCCTTTTTTCGGCTTCAAACCCGAGATTTATTTCACTCCTGATTCACTAAGAAAAAGGTGTCCTTTATCACCGCAATTCGTATCACTAACTTGTATGTGTCTTTATCACAACACTTAACACTTAGATAATTTCGTTAAATAGTATGTGTCTCTCTCACTTTATTATACACTGTGTCTCTATCACTTGACTATACACTAATAATAATTGTGTCAGTATTGAAATGTCACACACTAGCTTACACATCTACACGGGCACACGCGCACTGTGACTGCGTAAATGCCGTCGGAAAAATTGTGGCATGCAATACTGAATATTAGGATATTCGGATATTCGCTGTGATGTTCACTTAATGTTGTCAGTCACTTGTCACTCACTTGAATGAATGCCAACGAACGAACGATGGTAATTTCGCAGCGGCTCGCCGCCTTTTTATGGTCTGCGGTTTCATGGTGTTGCCCTGACAATACTTGGTTTCATTGAGTCCACTTCTGATTGTGGCGGCACCATCTGTGTGACGCATTGTCACTAGATGACAAGCGACAATGTAAATATGCGGAGATGGTGCATTGTAAATAGTTTTGTTATGGCCCGATATACGGAAGATTCTTCCAGCAGCCAAGGGCATCACAGCGAAATAATCAGCAATTGCTAAACAATAACTTCGCATGGTATTGTTCTGCAACTGTCGGTTGTTTTGCTGATTAGCCCAACAGCTGGCTGCGATGAGCGCTTGGTGGAGAAATCGACGATTGCAATAATAATTCACCTTCGCATGGTAATTATTATGTAAAGCGATTGTTTAGAACAAAGCGACTCAGGTGCTGCAACCGGTAGAACAAACGACAAGGTTGTTGTCGTTTGTTTACATCCGCGTTGTGAGCAAAGAAAGTTTACTTCCGAGTATCGGACATAAAAGGACTAATGACTGGTCTGGCGAGTGTCTTTTTTTATCAGTCATTGTGCTCGCAAGTTTTGGTTCGGTTCAAATTACCTAAGCGCCAGATAGCTTACGGTAAATTAAGATAGGTCAGTTTTGTTGGCGAAATAAAGAGTAAAGTTGTTAAAGAAATTCGAGCGTTTCATTCGTTTCATTCATTCGGTTTTAATTAATAGTTTTCGTTATTTGATCGCTTTGGGACACGACAATTGGCGCAGCCGGAAAAAAGTTAAAGTGAGTTTTTGTTTAAATTGGGTACAGGTAATGTGAAAGCATTTAATTGTATATTTTATCTTTTGTTTTGTTTGGGTTCTAGGTACAGAAATTTTTTTTTATTTTCATGTTTTCATTTTTTTAAGCTGTGGTTACATTTTTTTCGTATTATTATTACTTGGTGAATTCATAGATAATAATTTTATAATAATTGCAGTGGGGTGTAATTAAGTCTCGTTTTCGTAGGGGTGTTAATCGTAGCCGCGGATATATTCAGTTACACAAACACACACACTGGGAGTAAAGTAAATTTAGCTACTCCAAACACACACATACCAGGAGCTGAGCTAACTTAGCTACTCCAAACAGTTATACACGTAGGTACATACAAAAAAGAACTTCTCGTGTTACAGGGCATCAATGCAGAGGGCACCTAACGAAACCAATTAATTCCTGAGGAAAGAGACATATCCGTGGAGAACAGTCAGCAAGGCAATATGACAGACGTGCACGAAAAAGTAATGGATCTAGTATCCAAATATGTGCCCCTGCTATCCGGAGAAAAATCATGCAGGCTTTCGAAGGAGGTATATCGCTTCCTGAGTAAAGAACTACACGATCGACTGACACAAGAAGAGCAGAAGATCTTGATCAGGTGTATAAAGTATCGCTTATCAGACGACGCGTACTACTTGGTAAACTCGCAAGAGCCAAAAATTTTGATTCTTTGCAGTGTAATGGATATTTATTTTGGGGATAAAATTATTGAAACAAACCACCGAAATAATGTAAAAACCACTACTTTATTTACTCTATATGTTTAGTTTATAAAATTTCGCCGCGTTCTTAACCTATCGAAGGTTTACTCAAAACTCGACATTTCCTCAAGCTCAGGCTGTCTCGAAACCTCCCCAATCATTTCGCGATACTGGCACTCACCTACTTTCGTGACATTGCTTAATTAATTTTTGTTGATTTGTGATTTCAACAATTAGGCATCGATGCATTACAAGTCGCTTCCTAGTGGCAACATAATTGTGTGACCCTTATTTATCTAGGTTGCGTGTACTTGTTTTGTAATATTCGATCGACCTCTTAAACTGATTTACATCACACATGAATTTCGTACTTATTTCTTATACATTGTTTACATCACAGCAGCAAGTAATCAAATCAGCTTACATTCCAAAAAAATCTTTTAGTGAATTGCGAGCAGAAATGCTGGCATGCAGGCAGAGGCCCGGCGAAGATATCAGGGAGTTCGCAGACCGGATGAACGAATTGCTCGATCTGATAAAAGCGGCGGTCTCGGCAAAATACCCGGGAGGAGATAGAAGCCTGTTTGCAGAGCTGGAAGCTGATGCCGTGGCGACATTCAAAGCAGGCGTGGGGCTTAAACCGACTCAAGTATACCTTACGGGTCGGAAAATTGAATCGCTAGAAGGGGTGCAGGAGGAAGCTACCTACTACGGAAAGGACTCGGAAAGGCTTCAAGCCATGGTACCAGAGATACGGAAGGTAATAACGGAATTTCTCAGTGGAAAGAATATCAAATGCTTCAAATGTGGACAGCTTGCGCATATCTCTAGAGAATACCAGCCATATAGGCGCGAAATATCCCTCATTTCCAACTCCCGAATACATCAAGTCAGTGTCGCAGATATCAAAGAAGGCGTTAATGGAAGATTCCTGACAGCAGGGGAGGGGCTTTACTGCCAGTTCTGCCGAGCACGGGACCACTATGCGGAGAATTTCCTCAAGAAATATCTAGCAGAGAAGGCCAACGAAAAATTAGATTCTCAGAGTAAGTTAGTCCATTCGAATATAGCATTAGAAGGTAAGTGGAGACTTTTAATAGGTACCGGATCTACCTGCAGTATAATTAAGGTTAATAGGATAAAGAGGACTACGCCCGTACAGACACATCACAAAATCAGAATTGGAGGACTGTTTGGATCCGTTAGGAGTTCCATAGGCACGTGTGAGGCAAAGTTGCAGATAGACAACAGCCAGCATGCCTGCAGATTTAATGTTATTAGTGATACGGACTCAATTCCAGCTGACGGTATACTTGGAATGGATTTCCTCAGTGGCAGAGCTATAATCGACTGCCTAAATATGAAGCTACTGATACAAGATGCCAGCAAAGGTATAGAAGAAAATGCTTCTTGTGAAAATATCGCAGCTTGTGCCCAAGTGGGATCCACAGCTTGGCAGAGTAGCAGTCACGAAAATCCATTCCCGGCCGATATAGAAAAGCAAAACATTAACACGGCAGAAAAAATAGTACCTAAATGGCAGGACCCATTTGTGGTACCCTTCTGGGAAAAGATCCGTATCACGCCTTGCGAAATTTCGGAGCCTATCAAGCCTATAACCGAAGAATCTAGCGAAGGATTGACCAGTCAACACAGACACGGCGAACACAGCGGAAATAGTCTGAAGGATAGACCTGCATTTGTAAGAATCGCTAATGCAAGAGCCTGTCCGGTAAAAGCACCAAATTATTCGAAACCGCTTAAGTATTCCGAAAGACCTGCCTGGAGTTATGAGGGTAGGAAAAGTTTCTCTCCACCACAAAAGCAAGTTCAGGGCCTTTGGCGAAGAGGAAAGCTTACATTTCAAGAATATAGAAATAAATCGGTTAGAACAGAATTCCAGAAGAAATTATGGCATCGAAACTGCAGTCGTGCGGACCATTTGAATTCTACTGCAACTTTAATGACACCTAATGAGGTAAGAGTTGGTAAATGTCCGGGTAAAGCGACGATCAGCCGAGGTTTTCCACAGGGGCTTTCAAATTTTCTAAGTGAATTGAGAGGCGGATTTTACAAAATTTAAATGACATAGCTCTATTGATTTACAGGTGAAGAAAAGAAATGCAAGGATATAAGGATAATCTAGTGCCTGCTTTACTGGAGACTGAAACAATACTACAACTCAGGTAAATTAATATGAATAATAGGTAAAGCAATATCTAAAAGAAATAATATACAGAGAATAACATGTAATAAAAAGAGTTATCTGAAGGAAAACCTAATAGTTAAAAAATATAAAGAGAAATAATTTACTAAGTAAAGAAAGAAAAGAAAAGAAGAGGGATTAGAAAATAATAAAAGAAGAGACGCAATATGAATAGAAGCCATGTATATGTTGATAGCCACTAATAAGGGTACCAAGGATACTAAGAAAATGGATAAATATTTTAGGTGGAAAAAAGGGCTTTGTAAAAAGAAAATGTCCAAAAAGAGAGTTATTTAATTACGCAAATAATGAGAATTAAAAAAAAAGAAACAAGAGATTTAAAGTAAACAGAAGTTTGAAAAATAAAAGAAAAAATTTGTGATGAAAAAGAAGTTTGAAACAAAGAAATAAGATATTCAAAATAAAGAGAAGTTTAAAAAAAAAACATAACATAATTGAAGAAAGTGATGGAATAGAAATGAAAAGTTAGCAGGATAAGAAATATATTTGTACGTTTATAGTTATTGATACCCAAAAGGTAAGCAGGGAAGATAAAAACAATAAAAATAGTGAAAATAAAGAAAAATGTAATATTCAAAAATCAAGATTCATAAACAAAGAGCAATAACCATTACTGTAATTGTATACTTTAGAGGTTAAGAAAGATTAAATGTAAATAGGAAATTATAATAGCAGTGTAGCGTTACACTAAAGATCGGAATAGAAATTTACCTAAATAGGAGATCAGTATGACAACCGAGATGCGGAAAGTTCCGATATGTAGCTGAGAGCCAAAAGATAAGTAAGCAGCAGAAATAAGTAAATGAGAGGAAAGGCAATGGTTATGCGGAGCCCTGGAGAATTAACCTTATAGATATGGATGCGAATTTATGAGCAAAATCCGTAGTTATCTTTTATCTATTTATCTATTAGATAAATTTTTCTTCGAAAGCTCCAATTAAGAAACAGTACATAATTACTAGCGCGTAATTGAATGTTGGGAAGTCGGTATTCTGGTGACAAATATAGTGTTATATGGAATTAAAAATATCTATTTCTTTAGGTACGGATGGACTCTCGATATAATTGGGAGAACTCCATCGTATCCATAAGAAAATCAAGAAAAGATAAATAATATTTCTACAAATATTATCATCAATCATTCGAACCACTATCCCTCATGGTAACGGGTTAATTGAGAGCGCATCTTCTGGAAAATAATATACTCATAGAACATTGAAATGAGACCAATGTTTTTTCTCGTCCACTTGTACAATTAGAGAAGTGTCAGTTATAGGAGCGGTTTTGTACGTTTTCTTATGATTGGACTTTTAAATGTTTAAATGTTGCTAACAAAGCGGAACTACAATTTGGAATTGTCTATTCAATGGTATATGATCTGAGGTTAACATTTAGAGGTGGGAGTTAAGTGCGGTCAAAATTGCACAACAACAACGGCAGGCAAAACACTTAGGAACCACAGCTAGGTATGAGGAATCGATGGACTTAACGTTTTATATGCATATCTGAAGGAATTTTCGAAAAGGATCCACGTTTTCCCGACATAATGGCAGAAGACGATCCTTGAATTTTTAGTTAATTATACTATCGCCTATTTGCGTTTCTTTCGGAAACCATTAAGTCCTTTTGGAAAATATTTTACAGTTATGATCCTTGAATCCTTCCGCTTCTTTTGAGCTATCTCCCGTCAAAATCAATTAAAATTTTTTATCAAATTTGATTAAGTCTGTATGTAGGTATCTGCTTTATGATCTGAGGTTAACATTTGGAGGTGGGAGTTACGGGCGGTCAAAATTTCACAAGAACAACGGCAGACAAAACACTTAGCAGCCACAGCTAGGTGTGGGGAATCGATGGACTTAACGTTTTATATGCATATCTGAAGGAATTTTCGAAAAGGATCCACGTTTTCCCGACAAAATGGCAGAAGACGATCCTTGAATTTTTAGTTAATTATACTATCGCCTATTTGCGTTTCTTTCGGAAACCATTAAGTCCCTTTGGAAAATATTTTACAGTTATGATCCTTGAATCCTTCCGCTTCTTTTGAGCTATCTCCCGTCAAAATCAATTAAATTTTTTTATCAAATTTGATTAAGTCTGTATGTAGGTATCTGCTATATGATCTGAGGTTAACATTTGGAGGTGGGAGTTAAGGGCGGTCAACATTTCACAACAACAACGGCAGGCAAAACACTTAGCAACCACAGCTAGGTGTGAGGAATCGATGGATGGGATAGTATAGTTATAACTGAAAAGGATTTTGACATGAGTATCCAACAATTGATGATTACTTGATGTTAATACTATTCAGGAAATACTACACAAAAGCTAGAAGTGGAATAAGTGTAGCACAAAAGAGCTGGAAGGAGAAGTTTAGAAAACATCTCTTAAGGCAGCAGATGAACAACAGACTCAGGTCAACAGCAACAGATGTCCCAGGGGGACATAATCCAAACTCGTAATTCTGAACAGCAGCAAGTCGAAGCAGACGTCCACCTTACCGTTGATATGACATCATCCTTGTTGTGAATCCAGTCCATACTTTCCGACCATCATCAACAAATAGTTCGAACGACTACATTAAAGAATTAAGGTATAATTATATTAAGCGAAGTTGTCAATTCGAAAGTAAGATAAAAAGGAGAATATCAATATATATGCGTATAGTTAAAATAGTTGCTCTATTAAACAAATAAAAATTAAGGAATCTAGCTTAACTGTATCAAGAGAAAGAAATGTAGAATAGATAAGAAGGTGTAATAGAAATAATTTGTGTGTGATGTTTGAAGGAGATATAGTGTAAAAATGAAAAAGAGCAAATTTTAAAATAAGAGAAACGTGAAAAAAACTGTGAAAATAAATGTAAGGGATTAAAAGATAAAAATGTTAATAAAATTCAATGAGAGAAGCCATAAGAACGAATATACATACGGAAAAATAAAAAATAAATAAGAATAGAATACAGAAAACAAGAAAGAAAGAAATAAAATGTAAGGAATGAAATATGAGAAGAAACTATCACAAATTTAATGTGCAGTAAAAAAAAACAGGCTTTTTTTATTTAAGACAATGAAATAAATTATTGTGAGACAAATAAAGACGGTAAATTTGTAAAGAAGATATAATGGAATATGAAAATAAAATAAAGAAGAAGAAAAATTATAACATGAAACACGAGTGTAAAAAAAATTAAATATAGAAAGAAAATGTTAGGCAGAAAAGAAGAAAATGTAATAGGTATAAGAATGAAATTTAAAAAAGATAATCAAAAAATTGAAGAAAAGAAAATATGAAAATCTAGATGGTAAAAATGTAACGATGTAATGCTAAGAATCTGAACCGAACGTGAATTAAGATATTTTCAGTATTAATTGATTGTACTCTCCAGATCTAGTTCCCTGTGGAAACTAGTTTTTCAAAGGGGGGAGGGATGTTATGGCCCGATATACGGAAGATTCTTCCAGCAACCAAGGGCATCACAGCGAAATAATCAGCAATTGCTAAACAATAACTTCGCATGGTATTGTTCTGCAACTGTCGGTTGTTTTGCTGATTAGCCCAACAGCTGGCTGCGATGAGCGCTTAGTGGAGAAATCGACGATTGCAATAATAATTCACCTTCGCATGGTAATTATTATATAAAGCGATTGTTTAGAACAAAGCGACTCAGGTGCTGCAACCGGTAGAACAAACGACAAGGTTGTTGTCGTTTGTTTACATCCGCGTTGTGAGCAAAGAAAGTTTACTTCCGAGTATCGGACATAAAAAGACTAGTGACTGGTCTGGCGAGTGCCGTTTTTTTTATCAGTCATTGTGCTCGCAAGTTTTGGTTCGGTTCAAATTACCTAAGCGCCAGATAGCTTACGGTAAATTAAGATAGGTCAGTTTTGTTGTCGAAATAAAGAGTAAAGTTGTTAAAGAAATTCGAGGGTTTCATTCATTCGGTTTTAATTAATAGTTTTCGTTATTTGATCGCTTTTGGGACACGACAGTTTGATGAGATAGGTTAATTTATTAATCATTTCTCAGGTTTTTTTATTTTGTATTAAATTAATGCTTTTAGACTTTTTTGGACATGTTGATCCTCGGGAAGATCTGGAGGAGATTAGTGTGAGATAAGTATGTTCAATTTTATGAACGAAGATGATTCTTTTTGGATATTCCTGTATTTTTTTTATGAGTTTTTATATGTGGGATGCCTTGGAAGTAAGGCTCCAAGAGTTTTGCTGGAGTACTGGGACTAGGTTTCTGCTTAACAGGAAATAAATATCTGCGATCGAACAGCTTGGGTAAGTTTGTGCAAAGAAAATGTATGTGGACTGAACACCTCGACTCCTCCTGGCAGCTGGTTTGTTTGCTATAGTATACAAATACAATGCAGTTAAGTGTAATCCATTATCAACCATATACCACTTTTATAGGGAAATTCACGGGAAGAAAACTGATAAATTTATTTATTTCAATTGTCTACCGATTACATTATCTTACAGATATGCAGCTAAGCTATAAATTTATTCTAAGAAGAGTTAACACATCCATAATTTTCAAAAAATACAGGACTTACAGGACTTGGCATAGTGATAGGGGACAAGGTGAGTATAGGGTGCTTAATTACGTTAATGCCACATCAGGGGAGGAATTTGCCCAAGACCGCCCGTACGTGATGAAGAGTCACATCCTGCCCGAGGTGTTCCTGCACAGGCAGCTGGTAGGCATCCCCTGGGGTGCTGCTGGTTGCCTGACTGAATTCGGCGGATCTAGAGAGGAAAACTCGATAAAACCCGCAATTCCAGGTGTAAAAAATCGTGCCTATGAGATGAATGACTCTGCGTGAGTGTGTCTTATAACGATGGACTCTGTATACCAGCCTTCCTATAAGGAGGTTGCAGAGAGCGTTCGGGTGGATATTCTTCCCGTCTGTTATCCTGAGGTGGCACTCAACGCGGATCAATTGAAGTCCGTACAGGGTGCTATCTTGAGAGATATCGCGGCAAGAAAGCAAAACCCCCTAAAACCAATATTCCTGGCCTCCACATTCAGACCAGGGTGGCTGGTTCTTAACTGCGCCAATCCTGACACCGTGGCGTGGCTGAAAGGTGTAATTGCGGGGCTAAAGCCCTGGGAAGGAGCCAATCTTGTGATGGTCGAGGAAAGTGAAATTCCTCGCCCACAAGTCCTTGTGGGATACTTTCCAAACAGCGCTGAGGACCCTACCGATCTGATTCTCGATTATATCGAGGGTAAGAACTCGGGGATAAACGTGTCTGAATGGATAGTGTTGCGCAGAGTACAAAAACCTGACTCTCTCCGTGGACCATGTGTCAATGGAAGAGTTAAAGAAGGCTCAATTCGCAATTGGGTTTAAGTTCGGGTCTGTCCAACTAAGACCCAAGGGTGGAACAGTAAAGGCTGTGTCGGAGGCTGGGGATGGCCCAAGTCAGATTAAAACTCTGGCTGACGGTCCTCAGCCTTCGACATCAGGAGTCAGCAGGCCCAAACCTCTGGTCAAGGCAAAGGCGGGCCCTGGTAAAGCAGCAGGGACTGCAGAACCCAAGTCGGGGACTTCCGAAAAGAAGTCTATAAAAACTAAGAATAAGCCCCCTCCTGTCCGTGCCAAGCCGGACAAAAGGGATCCACCACCAAGGCTGGCAGCGGCCATAAAAAGCCATCTTAGGCATGGCCAATGATCACCTAAGTTGCCTTCATATAAATCTCCATCATGCTAAAGCGGCATCAAACGTGCTTAGCATGAGATTTATCTCGGAGAAACTTAGTCTGGTGCTCATTCAGGAGCCCATCATTGGATGCGATGCAAATGCACATCATACGCTATGGGGCAGCACGGATACCAATGCCAGGGGTGAGTACCTCTACGATTTTATATTGTCTAACAACTTAGATATACTAAATCGAGGTAATAAGCCAACCTTTATGAACATCATTAGACAACAGGTCTTGGACCTAACATTTGCCAGTATGTTCATAAGTACAAAAATAAGCAGGTGGCATGTATCGAACGAGATTTCCATTTCAGATCACAGGCACATCAGGTTCGATATAGATGCCACAATCAACACACGTCAGGAGTACCGAATCCCTAAATTAACTAACTGAGAACTATCGACAACACCTTAAGGCTGTAGTTGACTCTCCCGGCGGTAGCATTAGCATGACTGAGGAGCTAGACTCAGCCACTACGCAGCTTCAAACGGCTGTAATGACTTCATTCGAACACAGTTGCCCTTTGAAACAAAGACTTGCAATCGGCAGGTACCATGGTGGAATAGGGAACTGAGTTTGAAAAGAAAAGAAGTCAGGAAACTATTCAACAGAGCTAAGCTCTCTGACATCTGGGGGGGAATATAAAAAGGCTCTAACGGAATATAACACGGAACTAAGGAGATCCAAAAGAAGAACCTGGCGGACCTTCTGCGATGGCATAGTTCAATTCCCCGCAGATATCAGGCTCCATAAGGCACTTTCGAAGGATCACACAAATGGTAGAGGCAACTTCAAAAGGAAGATGGGAACTACACCGAAAGTTGCGAGGAAACAGTCAGGCTCTTACTAGAAACTCATTTTCCCAACCTTCTCACTCTCGATCAAGGAATAATAGCTCCAGACCCGATTGAGGTGGATAAGCACGGAGTCTCTAACAGGACCAAAACCTTGCGGGAAGAATCTTCACTCCTAACAAGCTTAGATGGGCCATTGGCACATTTAAGCCCTTTAAATCTGCTGGAGAAGACGGCATTTTTCCCGCCTTATTACAAAAAGGTGTTGAAGAAATACTTTTTCCACTGCAAAACATTTTTCGAGCCAGTTACGCTCTAGGGTACGTTCCCCAATGTTGGAGAGACGTCAGGGTGCTATTCAAACCTAAAGCAGGAAAAAGAGCCAGTTCTCTAGCTAAATCGTTCCGACACATCAGCCTCTTTTCATTCTTGCTTATGTCCATAGAAAAAATCCTAGACCTACACATTCGAAGTGAAATTCTGATTAAATCACCACTTCATTCTAAGCAGTTCGCTTATCAAGCTGGCAAGTCTACTGAGACTGCCATTCACACACTAGTCAAAGACCTCGAAAAAGCGCTCGAAGCAAAAGAGGTGGCTTTGTGTGCATTTGCGGACATAGAAGGAGTCTTCGATAACACCTCCTTCGATGAAATTTAATCAGCAGCCGAGGATAAAGGCTTTGAGCCCTACACGGTAAACTGGATAGACTCCATGCTTAGAAGCAGGACGATAACCAAATCTCTAGGGAACTGCTCAGTCACGATCAGCGCAGCAAAAGGCTGCCCACAAGGAGGAGTTCTCTCTCCATTCTTATGGTCGATCGTAATTGATGATCTGCTAGAGAAATTGACCAGTTCGGGTTTTAATGTTGAAGGCTACGCGGATGAACTAGTAGTTGCAATACGGGGCAAGCATGATCAAAACTTATCTGACCTCATGCAAATAGCCCTCTCCAAAGTCCGTACGTGGTGTTTAAACAAAAGCCTTAGCGTAAACCCCAACAAAACGGTAATCGTTCCGTTCACAAGAAGATCGAAGCTTTCACTAACGGCTCCTCTTCTTGATAAAACGGAATTGATATTTTCAGAGGAAGACAAATATCTGGGGGTTGCTCATTTAGGTATCTTAACACAGACATGCTTCGAGCAAGTGACGACAATATCTGATATAATCACACCCAGAGTGGATTTTGTAAGACCATTCCAAGTGATTCTTGGAGACCGACAACAATCGCGCTCCACAAAACTGTCCTTCCAACAAGGATCGATGGTGTGGTATACGGACGGTTCAAAAATAAACAGTGGGGTCGGATAGGGTGTATACGGCCGCTCTAGGCTGTACCCCTACCGTATTCCAAGCCGAGGAATTGGCCATAGAAGAATGTGCCAATGCCTTCATTAAAAGAGTCATAAATGGCTCAACCATTAATATCCTCTCGGACAGTCAAGCTGCCCTCAAGGCCTTTAAGTACTACACTGTCAAGTCAGATAGTCTGGAAATGTCTCCAAACCCTCAAAAATCTATCAAGGAGAAACAAAGTTATCCTCATGTGGGTACCTGGACATGAGGGCCACAAAGGCAATGAAATTGCGGATGGCCTAGCCAAAAGAGGAGCGGAAACTCAGTTTGTCGGACCAGAGCCATTTTGTGGCACTTCAAAGTGTTACCTCAGAGCTACCCTAAATAACTGGGAGAATAAACAAATATCCCTGTATTGGGAAAGGCTACAAGGACTTCGCCAGGCAAAAAAGGTTATCGACACCTCTGGCGGAAAAACAAAAGAACTCCAACTCCTTAGAAGAACAGAGCTCAAAATGGTCACTGAGCTCTTCTCAGGCCATTGCCCCTTGAGGTATCACCTAAACAAGCTGGGTGTGGCTGAGACTTCATCCTGCTGCTTTTGTCAGGATGCTCACGAAACCTCGGAGCACTTGCTCTGCAACTGTGAAGCATTGGCCAGGCGGAGATTACTCCACCTTGAATATGCTTTTCCTCCACCAAGTTACATATGGAACCTCAAGCCCAGAATGGTTCTAGACTTTATTAACAGTCTAAACCTATAAATGGAGTAAATTCAACGGGGACTCACAATAGATCTCTCAGGTCGCAGTGATTGCGAGGCTAACGCCTATACACCCCTTCACAAATCTAATCTAATCTAGTGATATCAAGACGAAAATTTATTGAAAGTTAAGCAACAATTGCACATAGGCTTGGAACTAGCGAAACTAGTTCTATGATGAGAAATATACAGGGTGTTTCATAATTGGTGCACCTCGCTCAAGGGTTTGATAGCTGAGGTGGAGACAAGGAAAAAATTGTAAGATAGTACTGTAGCTATGCCGGTACCAGATCACTTTTGTACAAAAAGTGCAAGGTAGAATCCAACTATTTTGATGGCTCTGGACCGAGGCTCTGGGCCCCTGGGGGATTCCGTCTAGTGGTCTACGTCACAGGGCCTGCCTGGGGAATTCCTTCCTACCGTCTGGCTGACCAGGGGATGATATCAAAGTGGAGGTTGCTGGTTAAGTTTGATCTGGTCTTGGAGGCTACAATTTGACCTTGAGGTGCCCCCTCCTGTGTCTGGGTACTGGTAGGTATGTTGACTTGGATATGTCCGTCTTCAGGCCGATACGTCACCGACCCTGAGGTCATTGACCTTTGACCCTTGACCTTTGACCCTTCACCCCTGACTCTGATGTCATTGACCTTCACACACACACACACACACACTACGTCATACTAAAAGGTTTTCTACCAGGCGATATTCAGTACCATGTTATTAAATTAACAACAACAACAACAACTAACGTAGGTAGATATGATGACCTAGGTATGAAATAGCCTAATTTTTGATCTTCAGGTGTAATGCTTGACATTCACACACACACACACACACACACACACACACACACACACACACACACACACACACACACACACACACACACACACACACACACACACACACACACACACACACAACACCCACACACCTCTCTGAAAAAAAACAACTGCGGATTAAAAAGCTGAGAGTGATCATGATATCTAAAAATAGATCACGGCTGCTTGTAAGAAGTAGTGGAAATTAAAGCCTCGGTGGTCAGGTGGCTGGTAGTTTGATACCACCAAGTAAAGTCAACAATGGTTTTTGTATCTAGGAGTGTGTATTGAAAAGTCATTAGTTGTATGAAAAATTGTTTTTTATTTTAAAGTTTCTTTTCACAAAAATTTGTTTTCATTTCCAATAAAATTTCTTATTATAAAAGTATTTCTTATAGCACATTGTCCAATATGAACTTGGCAAGATGGCGCATTTGTGTTAATCTCTATTAGTTTTCCACAGTTGTATTCATCTTCAACGTTAATAATGATTTCACCCTCTCCAACTATCTTCTGCACCCAATGAACTTTTTCAGCTCCCTTTACATATACGGTTTTGTTTAGAAGCAGTGGTTCTACTATAGTGTACAGCTTGTGATACGGTATGTAGCCATCATCCCAGCGGAATCCATGAAAATTGTGTTGAAGCCATTTTACTTGTCTCTTTTTTGCCGAAGTCAAATCTTTGTATCTGAACGGTGGTTGAAATATAAAGTGCTGCATCTGGTTTTCATTGTTTAAAATTGCCAGTTCTTTAGTGATGAATTCGTTGAGATTTGTTTTGAATCCTTGGACGTCTACGATGACAGCCATCTTTTTAATTTAACTTTCTAACTTCACTTGTCAGCGGACTGTATTCCACTATTCGATCGTGTAGAAGCAGGCAATATGCTGTTGTATTAGCCGGTATATTTTCAGATGTCTTGAATTCTAGCCTTATGTCAACAGGTCCAGTTTTTATTGTTTCATTTTGATGTGAGCAATCAATGACAGCGATCGGAGCATCGGTTTTGAACTTCTCCCATGTGAGGAACGGCTGATACTGAAGACCATAGTATGATTGTGTAAACTTTATATACATCTCATACAGCAATGCGTATCTATTCAAATCAAATTTCAAATTCAAATCATCATAGGGATATGATTCTGAGTTCAAATGAACTGTAACATCGGTGAGTTGACAGTGATCAAACTTGCTTGCATCTTTGGTTTTATCGTTCCTTCGATCCGTTTGTAATGCTAAGATGATAAATCGAGGTTTCTCCAATTGAGTGGAAGTCTTAACTGACCAGGTTTGATGTGTGGATTCCGGTAGTACTGGATACTCATATATGTCCCAGCTACGGAATGGTATTTGTATCGGGCGATCTCTCCCGATAATTTTAAATAGTTGCAGCTTTTCATCATCGGATACTGTAACATGCGGAATGCTCCATTGAAGTTTGGCAATTTCAATTTTCATCGCATCAGTGGGTGATATAATGGCATTATCGTCTGTCCTGCTCCGGATCAATATGAGTTTATGTTTGGAATTTATCAGAATTTTCTTGTAATCTTCAGCGAATCCCAATAAATATTTCAGAGGTACACAATAGTTAAACAGTCCATTGGCTGGTATAACGGATGAATCTGGTGACCAGCTGCCGTTGAGTAGTATCCTGCTTACATTTGCATTTAGTGATACGTAGTTTTTTAATGTTGTCGCAATTCCAAGATTTCTTGTACGATCGATTTCCACTGCATTTAATTCATAGCGTATTTCCTCAAAAAGAAATGGTAGAGCGTTGCTAGCTAATTTAGCAGTTGCTGAAACGGTTCCATCCAGCTTTGATAGAGATCCCTCAATGTAAAGAAAACTCCTGCTGGGTAGAAGATACAAGTCCTGATGTTGTACAGAGATACGGATTTCATCGCTGTTTTTAAATGATGTTAGAAATGGTGAATAGGAGTGATGTTCAAATTTAGTAACACTGTTATCAAAGCGAGCGTCTGGTGCAATATCTAGTATTCCTTTATTCATTGTTTCAGCGTTAAGCCTATCGATTGTAAATATGCTGTATTTGCAGGTGTTATTGTAGGTCTTGACCGCTTCAAGGTTGTCCGCTGACTAATAATCTTGTCTGCTCCGAACTCGTATTTATCATTATTGTATATCAACATGCTCTGGCTTCAAATGTAACCTGATGGTATAGTCTCTCCTCTGAAGTTGATTAAGTCACCGTCTTGGTCAAGGAGCTTCAATGTTAGAGAACTTATACGTTTTGTGTTCACAGGCAAATAGATTACATTTTTGGGTACCTCCACTATTTTATACCCAGGCCCAACGTTCGGGGAAAACTCGTGGAGAGTGTGTACTTGAGTGTTGTTGAAGAATGATCCTGATATAATATTACATTCGATGCGTATAGTATTTACTTTAATGATGTTGACTGGCAACTCTGATGTATGCACTATATTAGCAGATAAGTTTCTTTTACTGAATCCTAGCAGAGGAGCTATGGATCTCTGTTTTTCAAAATGTATTTCTTCAGTTGCCTTAACTTCACTCTTCAATGTATTATTGTTAGCCTTTATTGTAACCTTTATCCTTCTCCCTTCTTTATCCAAGTATCCTTTGTACATATTTCGCTTATATCATCAATCTCATAGGATCCAACAGGTATCTCAACAACCTCATTCCCTACATGAACCAGATTATTGCTCACATCAATATTTGGTATAGAGTTGTATGTTTGAAAATCAATTAATCCACAAACATAATCCGTTGCTAGCTCCAGCGGAGGAAAGTACTCAGCACTGAGTAGAGATGAATTTCCCGTGAGAGTAAGTGTTAATGATATGGCGGTTTTAGGTAGATTATCACGCATAAATACTCCTCTGAACTGCGACAAGTGTGTGGTATATTTGTGAAGATCCAACTCGTTTAGCGGTCTTTTGGGTAGTGTCTTTAATAGTTTTTGGTTGAGGTTGTAGATAGAGTCCAAGTCCTTTTCTGTATGGCTTCAAGAACAGCCCGTTTCCATCTTTACCAACTGCTATAGTTTCCATTGCTTGGTTATGACGTTTGCTTTCTTCCAATTTTGCCTTTGCCGCACTGGTATCATTTACTGCTTTAGCTATGCCTGCTGCACCTCCCGATAGTGCTCCCAATGCTGAAAGCCCAGCAAACAACGGGATGAGGAACGGAAGTGCCCCACCAACCTTTGGTACAGGTATCACTCGTGGAGTTTTAATTGATTTCTTCTTTCTTTTCACAATATTTTTAGCTGCACTAAGAGCTATTTTTTGTAGCTTCCATCAAGTCTTTTGGTTTTTTGATTTTTAAAATCTTACGTGCATTTCGTACTGCTTCTCGGAATGTAGGTTGGCGTTTATTTTTAGCCTTAAGACCCATACCTAGCTTAATTTTAGCCTTCATTGCGTTTGTTATAAGCCAGGCATTGCACGTTCACTCAAATTTGCATCTGTAGATTTTGCACGCTGCCAGGCTTATTCAGCTAATATTTTTTCAGCTATATGTCGATCACTTGTATCTTTATGTCGTGAATATGCTATATCATGTTCCTTGCAGGCTGCATCCAGTGGATTAATGCCCGGATCTCCTCTCGCCAATCTTTGTTGTAACTTTGTTCCTGGTCCACAGTACTGGTATCCTGGTAGATGTAATTCTACTGGTAATTTGTTGATGATTGAATTTAGTAGTCCTCTTCCCCCTTTCAAAGATTTTCTGGAGCGTTTCGATTTGTGATCCGACACCTTATAAGGTTCCGATGATACTGTTGAAATGTAATATAAACAGGTGTACTTATATGAATCCCGTTAGTCTTCAATATGCGGTTCATTAAACAACAACAAGCTTTTCCTGTTCGAAATGCTGATGTAGCTGTTATGAAGGTGAAAAGAAAGCATGGGCCCCCATTGCCTAATAGTATAAGGAGCATCATTGTTGGACCATCGAATTGTGGAAAAACTAATGTTATGATAAGTTTGCTGGAACATCCCAATGGTCTCAGATATGAAAATATTTACAAAGTATGAATACTTGAAGCGAGTGATGACCCCCATATCAGGATTGGGGTATTGTACATTCTCAAACAACTGCGACGTTCTACTCCAGAGGAAAGCCAAGTCACATTCGGTGTTTATTTCGATGATGTAGCATGTGAAAAGCAAGATAATGTGCGATCCTATTTTTTGTATGGGTCGTCACGAAGACAGCTTCTATCTCTGTCAAACATATACGCATATACCAAAGCATTTAATACGTGACAATGCTAATTTAATCATCTTATTCAAGCAAGATGACTTGAATTTGAAACATATCTATAATTATCATGTGAACACAGACATGAAGTTTCCGATACATTTCGAAGAGCCTGTGCTGAGTGTTGGAAGGATGAATATGGTTTCTTGATGATTGATAAGGATAGCTCATTAAACAAGGGGCACTACCGTAAAGGATTTGATACCTTTATTGTACTACAAAAGGATGAAACATGCGAAATCTTCATATGTCGAAGTTGTAACTCTGCCGAAAGCACACCGCATCCTGTGGAACTGCTGAGTAGATTAAAGCTGTTCACCCTGTTATCAGACCTGTTTGAAAAGCTGTTAAGCTGTTATCAGAGCTGTTTGAAAAGCTGTTAAGCTGTTATCAGAGCTGTTTGAAAAGCTGTTAAGCTGTTATCAGAGCTGTTTGTAAAGCTGTTAAGCTGTTATCAGAGCTGTTTGAAAAGCTGTTAAGCTGTTATCAGAGCTGTTTGGAAAGCTGTTAAGCTGATATCAGAGCTGTTTTAAAAGCGGTTAAGCTGTTACCAGAGCTGTTCGGAAAGCTGTTAAGCTGTTATCAGAGCTGTTTGGAAAGCTGTTTACTTGTTATCAGAGCTATTCAGAGTTATTCAGTTAATATCGAAGATGAATGCAAATCTATTAAAAGAAATCATCAAGACAAGGAATGCAGTGCGAAGGAAATTTAAAGCTCTAAAGACGGGAAGGATTGAAGCAGAAGCTCAACTTGAAGAAACTTTCAAGCCAATCACCAAACCCTTAAAAGAGTTTGTTACCAGAGTCAAAAACGAGCCACCAGTCAAATTGGAACCAAAAGAAGAAGAAGAAGAAGACAACGAAATTGTGGAACCTTTTACTCCTCCAAAATGAAAATATGTGAAAATGGAGGCTAGTAGCACACCTATAAATTATGGAGATTATTCCTAAACATCTGAAGAAGAATTCGCAACACCCAAACATTCAAGAACATTGACAGGAAGGTCTCCTGTCACCTCCCCCGATACGTCTGGATACATAGTTTCAAACTATTTAAAGCTATTCACTGATAATAGCTCTAAAATTGATCCAACCTATGGAGTTTACTATGATAATAACGCGTGAAGAATCGGTAATTCAACGTTTGATGTTGATGATGTAGGAAATATTGTTATCAAGGGGAAGAGCTATAAAACAACTTTGGGGTTATGTGAGCTGCTATTTATGAAGGATCCTGTAAAAAGTCTATATAATAAAGAGGATTTAACTAATTATGGATCTATTTTGAGAGATACCAATGCATATAAACGTGACTATGCTGAAGATGGACAAATAAAAGGTACTAGAGCGGCTAAGTATAAAGCTATAATCAGTAAACTTATACAGCATAAAGGCATGGGACTAATGCGTCTGCCTAAAGAAAACATTGATCACATTTACTGGGATGATCCAAATGAATTAGTGAATACACTGCGCCTTCTAATGGCATCAAAGCAGGCTGGAAACACCAGTCACAACAATGAAATTGTATCTATCATGGAGGAGTTGCGAGAAGCAGATATTATAGTTTAAATACCACACCATTACCATACTTCTTCACAATCTACAGATGAGCGTTGACAAGTTTGAACGTTTCTCTAAGCGAGGATATCTTGGGAAAGCAGGTGAACGTGGACCAACAGGAGCTCAGGGACCAACTGGTAAACAAGGAATTCAAGGACCAGATGGTAAACGAGGAGCTCAGGGTCCAGCTGGTGAACAAGGAGCGCGGGGTATTGGATTTAATTTAACGATAAATGGAGACTACGATCTAAACTCAAAGTGTATAAAACGACTTGGTGAACCCTTTGAAAATGATAATGCTAAGTACTACCAAAGACTATGTTGACAAGAAAATTAAAATAAGTGTTGAAGAAATAAAAAAAACTATTAATATAGAGTTGACAAATTTAACGCTATATATCAATGATGAAATCGCGAAGATTGAAAACTATCTCTTTACTTCAGTAATAAATAAGAAAAACTTGACACCAAAAGATGGTGTATATGAGTAAAAACTCTTGAGAAATCTGTTTCATTTATAATTAGGATGAGTAAGAGACAAGTGGTAAATGAGCTGCATAAACCAGCGAGAAAAAATTGTATACGACGTCGTGTTATTATCAAAGGACTAGATGACTTGTGGCAGGCAGACTTGGTTGAAATGGATCCCTACAAGTATGTGAATAAGGGTTACCGCTATCTGCTGACAGTAATTGATACCTTCTCCAAATACGCATGGGCAATTCCAATTAAAAGAAAAACTGGTGTAGAAGTAAGAGATGCCATGCAGTCTATATTAAGCGAGGGACGAATACCTTAAAACCTGCAGACTGATGATGGAAAGGAATTCTACAACAGCCTCTTTAAAAATCTAAT
Organism: Dioctria linearis; assembly: GCA_963930735.1. Taxonomy (NCBI): domain Eukaryota; kingdom Metazoa; phylum Arthropoda; class Insecta; order Diptera; family Asilidae; genus Dioctria; species Dioctria linearis. Next base: position 55,473,013 of record OZ005740.1, read on the forward strand.
GCAGAAGCATGCAATTAATCATTACTCTACGTACAGTTTCCTCAAAGCATCAATAGTGGAACGATTTAACCGAACTCTAAAGGATATGATGTGGAAGGAATTCAGCTTTAATGGAACTTATCAGTGGATTGGTATGGTAAAGAAACTGCTCACTGAATACAATTCAAGAATACATCGAACTACAAAAATGAGACCACGTGACATCAAAGCCTCCAATGAGAAACAACTGCTTTCAACTGTATACAGCCATATAAAAATTGTTGTTCCTGCAAAGTATAAAGTTGGCGATCTTGTACGCATCAGCAAATACAAGCATATATTTGAGAAAGGCTATACACCAAACTGGACAGCTGAGATTTTTAAAATTATTCAAGTTCAAAAAACAAACCCCATCACATATCGGCTGGAAGATTATCAAGGAAATCCAATCAAAGGAGGCTTTTATGAATTGGAGCTGCTAAAAGTTAAACAATCAAACCTATATCTCGTAGAGAAAAACTTAAAGAAGAGTGGAGATAAAGCTTACGTTAAATGGCTCGGATTTTCATCAAAACACAATTCTTGGATTAATAACAAAGATGTTTTATAATATAGAAGAAACATTTAATAATTTAAAATAATTATAATACTTTATACATGTAGTTATAATGCAAATTACTTTAATAAATAAAACTAAAACTATAATACATTTATTATTTACACTAGACTTAGATACTGTCTGCGGTTGCCACTTGTTGATCTGATGAAATGGAGTAATGCCCCATGGTAGAGTATCCGTCGTTCCGCTCATAATATGTCGCTTATTATCATAAGGACTCAATGCGATCTTCTTTTGACTGACAGTGTACACGCTATGGTTATGGGATCGTATGGAGCTCTGATTAGCAGGTAATATTCGCTTGTTATTTAAGCATTCGACGTAGTCTTCGAAATTGATATGCCTCTGGACTACATTAGCCTTTACTCCTTTCGCTTTTTTTACAGTTTTACCAGCGTTTATACGCAGACTGTACATTTTTGAGCGCAAGCCTACAAATTCGCTCATGATTTTCCCATTCAGCTCATCCTTCATTAGCCCAGGAATCTTTTTATTCATGAGCGGTAAATTGAATTCATTATCTTCTGGGTAATCACTTGTATCAAATTTGTTTATATTTTCAGCCATAAACTCATATGCATTTTTCTCTTCAAGTTCATATATTAGAGAATCTGTATCAGTATACATGACTTTACATTTATCTCCATATCCACGCTGCATAAAACTGTAGTGAAAATCGTAGAGGCATATTTTCGAAATTTCCATAACTGCCATTCCTATATAGAGCGGCTTATTAAATAATATTTTGAGTCGCCTTAATTCCACAGCAACAAATTCTCATCAAATATCGTTGCACTGTGGAAGTTGGGTGCCGCAATCCGAGCTTTTGCACCATACCGACCTTCCCACTTCTTGCAAAGCTTGATATCGCTATACTTGCGTACATTTTCCATGGTCTTACCAAAAGCTGCATTATTCATCTTCTTATAGCTGTCCTTCTCATGATCGCTTGTAGCCTGCATCCGGTTGGTGGTATTTAAGTCAATATATGGTTTAAACCAAGCTGATTGGTCGAATTGAAGTACCCGGTGCACTTTTTTCAGGATGAGTCCATGTGATAAGCATTGCTTCAAATTTCGGTAGTGCATAACATATTTAATTTTTGGATGTAATGTTGTCAGAAGCTTTTCTAATTTTGCTCCAGGTGGTGCTGCACGCTCAGAGCAAAACGGTAAGTCCTTATGCTTATCATGTAGATGTTGAGGATAATCCAAGCCGACTTCGAATATGTATCCAGTTGGAGAATCATCAGGAATTTCGGAAACGTTAATATTGGGAACATCAACCCATTTGAATCCTCCGGTTGGTAAATGCTGTGACATGGCCCATCCATAAAGGTTATTCACATCATAATACATCAAGTATTTCTCTTTCTCCTCAGGCTTAAAATCATCCATATATTTGTTATTGGCTTTACTATATCTGTTCGAACATTGACTTATACCACCTCTAATGCTTCTCTCTACGAATAGCAGTATATCTACGTCGGTTATCAGCTCTAATTTCACATTAGTGTATTTTAGCATAGCATCCCATGTTAGGCCTGGCATGGTCTAATAATGTGCTAGATCTAAATTGTATGTCTTCATGCACACTTCTCGAAAGTTCTCAAACACTTCGGCCAATAGGAGAACATCAGTCTTAAGCTATAGATCTGAATATTCACCAAGTGTTTGTATTTCAAACTTTTGCCAGACCTCTTCAGCGTGATTGTAGTCCTCAGGAGATATAGCACTGTCAGTCAGTTTATTGTAGAACGCTTCCTGTGTTGGCAAGCTCCGGAAATCCAATTTATCCCAGGCATGAATAAAATCATATGGGAAGACACCCTTGCGTGTAAGAAGTTTGATAGCGTAATCATCCAATCCCTGCCATACTGATCTTGTAATGTTTAATTTATCCATCGGCAGCAATGATGATAGCTTATCTAAAGATTCAGCCAAAAAACGGAAGGAATCGATGAATCTGAATTTTATGTAGCTGCCGTCTATGTGCTTGGTGAACGAGATATATCTTTCCTTGTTTATTGGTAAGAGATCAACTTTTCCTGGGAAAGATGTAGCTATATCCTTAATAATGAAGTGAGCATCATATCCAGATAAATTGTGAAAAATGACTGGAACTATGGAGCAATCTTGGTACATCAGATTGCATGCATTGTGCGCTGGCCCTCGGTATTTTCCTGTTAAGTGGCAATGATCCCGGACTCGTTCCTCATCGGCTGCAAACGTTTTTTCACATATATGGCAGCAAATACTTTCCATATGCGATCGCCGTTCCTCTTTAGTCAGGGGTTGCATTGGCCTGATGTTCAGCTTCTCCTGTGTAGCTATGGATGCAATCTTTTGCAATTTTAATGCAAACCATTTTTGGCAGTCTTTTCCTCTATATGCTCTGTAATATGAGAGCTTAGCATCATGTTTGCAGTGGAAATAGAATCCTATGCTATGAACTTCATGTTCCTGGATTCGCTGTGTATTTTGATCGTTTCCCTGAATCGGCTTCAATATTGATTCAAGATCTGCATACACACAAAACGGGACTGGATTCTTATGGTTATAATTCTTATATTCCAACCATTTCCTTTCCTCTGAGGGAAACATAATCCTACAGTCGTTTTGTTTCTCGCATTCGGGAGTGTGTGATGCTAATTTTACTTCAGAGTAAAAGTAGAGCAAACATCTGTCGCATATATACACTCTATGGGCATGTTTTGAAGTTTGCGTCGATATGAGTCGAGAAAGATCTTTGATCCAGCAGAAATGATATCTGCCAGCATCATCATCGTCATCCATATGATCATCATCCTGGTCATAGTTATCTTGTAACATTAAGAGATTTACTTGTCGCTCCATCCTGTGTTTCGTAAGTCTAACTGGAACTGTGGTGAAGAAACGCTCTTTCTCTAGGATGAATACGTTTACTGATATCTCGTTCTGGTCTTCAAATTGCGTTATTTGGTTAAGTGTCCTGGGAAATGTTATTCCAGTTAAATTTAGCACAGTAGAATAATGTGGATATGATGAGATGCTATTGGTGTTAATATTTGCAGGATATAGCGCTGATGTTACGGCCCACGCGAAGCATGCTAGATCATTATTTTTCAAATTATTGCAAGCTTGCTTTAAAGCAATCTCCTTTGGTAGAGGTATATACGAAGATCCTCGAAACTGTTCAAACTTGTTGATGTGTACTGCTAGATGTATTATAGAGTGCAGTGCCCAGCCACTGTCTTTTTCCTGGAATTCTTCCAGCTGAGTATGTATTGGATCCAAAATGTTTGATTTAAACCAATCCTCTAAATTATTATCTGCACTAATTGGAGCAGTTCTTGCTTGGAAATATTTAATGTCTTTTATGTTTTCATTGTCAGCACTTTGTTTAATAAATTCACCGCATAACGTCGTAGAAACTTTAATATTAAAATAATGTTTTAAGGTATTTTTAACACGACGCGTAAATAATTTGGTGGCATCTTGCATAAATAGCTTCGGATCGATATGTTTTAAATTTGCAATAACACCTTGTCGAATTCTGTCTGCAAACGCCGTCTTTACTTCCTCCCACTTTACAAAATCACTTCTTCTTACGCGAGTAATTCCTCCACCTCGACGGGGAGTTCTCAATAGTGCTCTCAATGATTTAATTTGCTCGAGACAGCTCTCGAAATTTTGTTTCCTAGCACTCTTCTTGCACTTCCGAAATGCAACTTGAAATTTATGCATGTTTCTATTGCACTTTTGAACAATATAGTCTTTATTCACTGAATTTTTTAAACACTCCATCACATCTTTTCGCAAATTTTCAATTATTGAAAAACTTTTATTTACTAACACCGAAGACATTTTTAATTTTTTTATATTTTAAACTAACACTGAGACTTACTGAAACTGAATGATGGCTCCTAGCGGTTTGCTTGCGCTTTTATAGGAACACCTCGCTGTTTACTTTATACGAATTTGTTTACAGGAAGTGAAGTGGTATCAAATTACGTGAGGATGGCTCATTCGATTAAATTTGTTTACACAGGTGTGCATAACTTATTCAGCGAATTTGTTTACAGCGGTGATATCAAATTACATGAGGATGACTCATTCGATTGAATTTGTTTACACAGGTGTGCATGACTCATTCAGCGAATTTGTTTACAGGAAGGGAAGTGATATCAAATTACGTGAGGATGGCTCATTCGATTAAATTTGTTTACACAGGTGTGCATGACTCATTCAGCTTAAATGCGAATTTGTTAACAGGAAGTGGGGTGATAACAAATTACATGAGGATGACTCATTGTTTACTTTATTCGGATTGGTTACAACAGGATTAAACTTGTTTTGGCAGATTGCCTATAAATTAAGGAGCTGAATCAGATTCACTATCAGTTTCATTCAGAAGTTCAAACAAATAGGAAGCAAGGAGAAAATAATAATAATGCCAAACGCAATGCATGAACTAAAGAAGTTGGAGCAGTACCAACCGTCCCTGAAGACCTGCCAAATGGAGTTGGATACAGAGTACAAGATTCGTGGAGCGAGAAGGTGTACAACTACATTTGGAGCTCGTGTGGTTCTGGATTTGGAGAATTATCAACTATTTCTTCCTTCACGATACAACACAATTTCGGACGATACTTTGAGTAAAATAAATGTCCAGGGAGATTTCTCGGTGATTAACAGAGGACCAATCGGACGATCATATAAAATTGAATTTATTCAGAATGATATTAATCTGTATCCAATTATTTATTATAACCGTTGAATAATAAAAAGGGAATAATGTGAAAATAGTTGTTTTAATTAGTCGTGATAATGAAGGTCAAGTTTAGTACTGCTGCTCCACAAGTTTATATGATTGATTATGAACTCAGAAACGGACCATGGGAGACATATGCTTTGGATCGCTTTCGCTTCCAAGATAGGATTAATAGAACTTCAGATATATTGTTGTCAATTTTGGATATGAAGCACAGAGAAAAAGTTTATAATTTAAGATTTAATAATGCGAATAAATAAAAAACTATTTTTCATGCAACTAATGACTTTTCAATACACACTCCTAGATACAAAAACCATTGTTTACTTTACTTGGCGGTATCAAATTACCAGCCACCTGTCCACCGAGGCTTTAATTTCCACTACTTCTTACAAGCAGCCGTGATCTATTTTTAGATATCATGATCACTCTCAGCTTTTTAATCCGCAGTTGTCTTTTTTCAGAGAGGTGTGTGGGTGTGGTGTGTGTGGTGTGTGTGTGTGAATATCAAGCATTACACCTGAAGATCAAAAATTAGGCTATTTCATACCTAGGTCATCATATCTACCTACGTTAGTTGTTGTTGTTGTTAATTTAATAACATGGTACTGAATATCGCCGGGTAGAAAATCTTTTAGTATGACGAAGTGTGTGTGTGTGTGTATGTGTGTGTGTGTGTGTGAATATCAAGCATTAGACCTGAAGATCAAAAATTAGGCTATTTCATACCTAGGTCATCATATCTACCTACGTTAGTTGTTGTTGTTGTTAATTTAATAACGTGGTACTGAATATCGCCTGGTAGAAAATCTTTTAGTATGACGTTGTGTGTGTGTGTGTGTGTGTGTGTGTGTGTGTGCGTGTGTGTGTGTGTGTGTGTGTGTGTGTGTGTGTGTGTGTGTGTGTGTGTGTGTGTGTGTGTGTGTGTGTGTGTGTGTGTGTGAAGGTCAATGACATCAGAGTCAGGGGTCAAGGGTCAAAGGTCAAAGGTCAAAGGTCAAAGGTCAATGACCTCAGGGTCGGTGACGTATCGGCCTGAAGACGGACATATCCAAGTCAACATACCTACCAGTACCAAGACACAGGAGGGGGCACTCAAGGTCAAATTGTAGCCTCCAAGACCAGATCAAACTTAACCAGCAACCTCCACTTTGATATCATCCCCTGGTCAGCCAGACGGTAGGAAGGAATTCCCCCAGGCAGGCCCTGTGACGTAGACCACTAGAAGGAATCCCCCAGGGACCCAGAGCCTCGGTCCAGAGCCATCAAAATAGTTGGATTCTACCTTGCACTTTTTGTATGGAAAAAGTGATCTGGTACCGGCATAGCTACACTACTTAAGGTGAAGGTGGGGTAAGACGCGTAGTTTCTCCGGTATGGGGGGAGGTGTTTAAAGTTTTTATTACTTCCTCCACTTTACACCCTGTAACTTTGTTGATATATACCCTATCAAGGTGGAATTCATATCACTCTCAATTTGGCGGAAAAATTGTTAAAATTTGAAAAAATTAGGATTTTTTCCATTTTTTTAATTTGACGTCCTACAACTTCCGACGGAAGGTGACATGACGGTTGATTGGGCATTCATTGGGAAGCTGAAGCGGTTTGCTGTCATGTGAGATAAATCCAACCTTGATAGGTTGTACATCAAGAAAGTTACAGGGTATAAAGAAAAAAAGTATTACAAATCTTAACCGCCCCCTACCGCCGATACGACGCGTCTTCCCGCTCTTCACCTTATAATTTTTTGCTTGCCTCCCCTCAGCTATCAAACCTTATCAAACCCTTGAGCTAGGTGCACCAATTATGAAAACCCCTGTATAGCAGCACCTAGATCGAATTGGTCTTTCCCAAGCATATGCACTAATTAATGCTAATAACTAGGGCGAGATAAGTCTGTAATCCGAAAAACCTTTAACAAATGTTTCGCAATGCCAATTAAGATAAACCAAACAGGAAACATCTTACAGAATATAAAGGGTAAGTTATCATATGAGTAGTTGCATTTGTAAAGCGCAAATATAGTGAAGCTTCTCCATGTTGATTCAAGACGATCATATGAACCATGTATTAGAGGCGCTAAACGACGCATGCATATTATAAAATAGACATCACCAAAGTGAAGTAGTGTACTTTAAAAGTGTGAACATCTCTGAAGTCTTTACAATTACGCTTAACGATTTCTAGACATCTTCGAGCCTTACAAACTATAAACTCAACATGCGGAATGTAACTTAATTTAGTATCATGTAAGCCATTAGGTATCATCTTTAGTATCATCTAAATTATTAATTTCAAAAACCCTAGAAACAGTATTGCTATTTAAAAGATAATCAGTAACTATTGGATTGGATAAACGATGAAATGTCATAGTCATTTACCAATGATTAATTGAAAATTGCAGAACACAAATCAAAAAGACTGTTCCGCCGCGGATCATTATAAAATCTTTAAGCATAAAATATTAAAGAAACTACTTATTTAAAAGGAAATCGCACGTAGAATTCTTCTATACATTCCTTTCCTCATAATCCCAGAAACTAAGCAAAACGTTCAATTACGAAAAAGTAAACAAGCAAATTACTAGAATTTCAACAAGAAAATGGAATAACACTGCTATAGCTGTGTTATGGGCCGCGCACTCCGTGCTCCAAGGAAGAGAGCGCGCGTAGGGGTTTGATAAATAACTGTGCAGTTTTTTTTTATTTTTTCATAAATTCTTTATAGACTTTTATTTTATTTTATCAAGTTATTTTATAATAAAAACCTGCATTGAAGTATATTTACGTTTATCCTATTCAATTGCTTTTAATGTTATTGCTACAAAATTACTAGAATTATTATTACTATTAATTTGCCGGCACTATATCTTTTAACTCCCTATTTTCGTTCAGTGTCGTTCGACTGTAGAAAAACAAACTCGGCGAGGATCGTGATTATTGTACCCAGATATCTTCAATTCGTAATAGTTTTTTGTAGCTTTTCTTTTTGCTTTTTCGTTGAAAAATCGTATGTGAGAAAATGCAAAAGAGTTTATGTGGATTATCATATGCACGAAAAAAAATGACATCTGATTTGCCCTGTATGTACGTAAGTATACCGTATGAGTGTATTGCTTGTATGATAACAAAATGCAATTTATGCTTAAAAGCATTTTGTTAAAACCTAGAAATACATTTTTAAATGCAAATTGTGAACATGACATTTTAAATTGAAATCATTTTTCGTTTTCAGAGTCAAATTAACGGTACATCAATTTATCGTATGGACGATATATTGACATATCGGTATTATGGTTGTGTATCGCGCCAAAGGCACCTGAGTTATAACACTGTTATTTGCTTGCATATCACAAACAATTATATATCTATAGCCGTAGTTTGCAGCAATAAGTTGAGAACGATATTTCTATTTGATTTTTAATCCTACAGGCGGGTCTAGATAGCTCATACAATAATAATAATTTTCATGTTGTCTAAGTCATTTTTTTTTAATTATATCTCGTACCCCTGCTGTTACAAGTATCCTTAAAAATTCACTGCACGCCGTCATAATCAAGCCAAAAAATAATCAAATAACGATAAAAGCATTAGCTGGAAAATATCCTTTGCAAAATTCTTGTGGAAATTATATTAACAAGACTTTAACAGAGTTTTCCATAAAGATGAACCGATGTGATTGTAATTAATTTCTTTTCCACTAAATAAACTCATAAACAGCCGCCGGAACCATATTGAAAATGGTTCTATTAAAAGTTGGGAAACGAGATTAAATACAAAAGCGTCGCGTTGGTAGGTTTGGAAAAGTTGCCTTGTCAAAGGCAGAATATCGTGACGAAAATTGTTCTACAAATCTGTGAGTTGCTATTTCGTGAAGATTTGATAATAATAATTAAACATTAAATACTTTTGACATGTATACAGACATATATAGATTGTCCAATAATTTTGGAGAATTAAACGTAACAAAAATTGCAAAGGGGTCCAGTAGTTCGAAAAAAAAATAACTTCGCGCTAAAAACATATGTAAGGTTAGATTTAATTTTTCCTGGGTCAGACTAGGGATGAGGTTCTGGCACACTGTCGTTCGCTTGCTAGCTTTAAAAAATGTTTTGTTACAGAAAAATATTTGATAGATAAATATTTAATAGAAAGCAATTAAGTTATCAAAGCCTGTGCGCCTGTGCTGCACACTTGCTGTAACTTTCTTTTAAATTTCCTATTTAAAATTCAAAAGTTTAAGTTTCTTTAGCCTTCTAAAAAGACGAAGCATGAAATTGAAATGTTGGTTCGTAACGTTCGATTTAAAAACACTTTTGTTGCAGTTATATTGGACGATTACATACTTGAATGATCCTCATAACATCGGAACCAAAATATCGGGAGACTGAGTAGGAAAATAGAAATGAAAAGCTCTCAAGACATTTTGGCTAATGAAGATAGTTTGTATAGTACCAAACTGAGGTTGATATTGCAGTGGTAATGTAGAGGGGTCAACAAAAATATATCACACGTTGTGTGTTTGTAAAGAACGCATCAACGCACTATCAAAAAGTATTTTAGTTAAGATTTGAAGCCACTAATATCAATATGAGGAGTACGCATATAAAGTGGAAACAATGCTTTTTATATCCGAAAAAGAGCCGCAATATTAAAAAAAAAGTTTTTTAAACCAAAACTATTACCGGCCAGGAGTAACAAGTAAATTAAGCTTTTTTCGTAGAAATTCACAACTGATTCGGTCCCTGAAAATAAGAAGCCAGCTTGGCTTTTTATTCTTCCTTCTTCAAAACCTGTTACTTCCAGCTCGCAAAAATAAAAAGTCAAGCTGGTTTTTTATTTTCGCCAGAAAAAGTAAAAAGACTTTCCAGCTTGGTTTTTTTAGCTTACTTTAATAAAAAGTTAAGTTTTCAAAAGCTTTACAGGAATCGAAACGGGCTTCACGAGACATCTTTTGGTATATTCCACTAAATTCCAGTTTTTTTTGTTTAAAATTTTCAAAATAACAGTTATTTTCGGTCCCTGGTTTTAAGTTAAGTTTTTAAAACCAATAATATACACATAATAATTTACAAACATATAGATGGCTATGTGTTATACATATTGGCAGTCTCAAGTTTGCATAAAAGTGCGAGGGAAAAACTTGAAAATCATCGTGTTTGTTGTATAAAAATGCGCTATTGAAGTGTTTTTACCTGATTTGTGCGCTTCGCAAATACACCCTACGTAGGTATATTACTTAGAGCAGGTAAAGATTCGTGCTACAACAATGCGTAATCCCTTAACAATAGGTCTGCGCTTAGCAAAGTATATTCGACTAGATTAATTCTGAGTTATGTAGTATCTTCTTTTGATGATCCTATCAGCAGTAGGTAACACGTGGGACCTCTCAGGTCCTTAACACTCTCTGTCGGAAATGCTTTCTACTTTTGAATATCTTCTGCACATAACTTTATGATTTTTACTACTATAGTTAACTGTGACACACAGGTAGAACATATATCATGGTACATACAGAAACTACCTGAGTGTCGTTGCTTACCAGCGTAATACAAGCTGAGCAAACTAGTATGAGGCTTGTATAAATATTTGGGTTTTTCTATGGGGTACGAAACATTTTAATGACTGCAGCGCTACTTGCAGGTAGTGACAAATTTATCCAGCTTAAGACTTTTTCTTTAAGTAGGTCTTTTCGAGAATAGTTACTAGTTTATGACATACGCCAAGTTGACATTCTTCAAAAATACGGGCGTCATTTATTCGAGATTTTTAGTGGTGATGACCATAATTTAAAATAATGGAGCTAAAATCAACTCATGATATTTCAATATATGTCTCGGATTAAATTCTTCTTTTCCTCATATAATTCACACCCAGAATTTATTCTGAGTTTATATGAGAAGAGATCAGTTTGATCTATTTTGAAGCGTCTGCAGCAGGCAGAAAACCAAGTTGCACCGATGAGTGTAAGGTTTTCTACTGACACAAAACGCTTCTTCTTCCTTTTCTTCTTTTTTTATTTTTCAGCCCACTGCGTGGCGTATACATGTTCGATTCGCTTCGAATGAATCTTTTTCTTTAAAAAATTTAAAAAGTTTTTTTAATAAATAAAAAAATTGTTTTTTCTATTTTTCTCAAACTTTTCATTTCTTTCTTTTTTTTTCATTTTTTCCATTTGTTTTTCAAATCACCCAATTTCGCTATTTGGGACCTGTTGATTAGTCAAACCAAGACTTAAAACTTGTCACCAAAAATTAATGGGTTGTGTGATGAAATAACAAATTGGAACATTTTTAGCTTTTGCTATATACCGGAGAATCCCAAAAAATCGTTCTTGAACAAAATATGTATGTATGTACATTGGAAACCTTAAATTTTTGACAAAATAATGAAAGCTTACATACATACATAGTAGAGATGGAATTTGGCTAGATATTGTGGAATAAATACTACAAATCTATAAATCTTCACCTTTCTTTGCATCCGTTTTCTTCGAACCTTATAACCGTTTAACTTTACCCTAAATCTGTTTTATATTCGACGTTTTCTCCGTTCAAATATGCAAGCCTGCTTAACTGTGACAGATTGAGCTTGAGCATAATGTGCACTGTATAACGTAGATAATCTCTATTGAATGGGCAAGTAACTTTCTCCTTTCATCACTTCAGCAAGACTATGTTAGGACAATTCAGAACGAGATGAACACATCGAATCTGAAGAATTTCTGGTAGCTCAAGCAACAATGGGTTTTACAGATATATATACAGATGTAGTTGCGTATTATTTCTTCTTATACTGTAATTATCTACACGAATAAAATAAAATTACGTTTCCCTTAACCGAAATGTTTATTATATTTTCCGGAAAACTGATAAGTTTAAATCCCTTAAGGAATTTAGTTTCATTGAAACGGTTGTCGGGTACGCTTTTACTATTCTTAAATCTCAATAAATATGTTACAGGCTTAAAGACTAAACAAATCTATTAGTACAAGTGTAGAATGACGCACCAACTCATTAATGTGATGGGAATTTTTTAATGCGGTATAACAAAACCCTCGAGAATACTTCACAAGCCATGAAACAGGCCACCTCCCTACCACATGCGAGGCCCAACGTAGTCCTTACATTCTAAAATATTTGCAGTGTTCTTATGTAAAACTGACAAAACTTTGATTTGAATAGCTCCTCCGCCGTTAACTACTATTCATACAGAAAAATGGCGTTCTGATAATCTTAAGCTTGCCTTCTTATCTTGCGAACCGTAATAAAATTTTCATATCTTTTCTAACAAAATTATTTAAAAAAATTTATCTTAACCAAATGACTACGATTCCTCAAACAAAAATTCTCAGCTGAGTAATCATTGTAATGTCGCTGTGCGTCATGGAATGCCGTGGGCTGATGATATCGAAAGTAGCTACCTAGAGATTCGGACTCCGGCTTCACATACACACATGCAATTATCACTCAGCTGGAGGGGTATTGAGCGTAAAATGGTAAGTTTACTTTGTAATCAAAACTATTGTATTATTTTGTTAAGTAAGGTATATAGGAAGTGTTGCCTTTGGGAAGGTAAGGAACCAAGCTGTAAGTAACAAGAAGACTATTTTCCTGTATGGATAGTAGTTTAGGCTCTATAGCATATATAAAGTCAATGTTTGACATTTTTCCATAAGCATCAATATAGAGCATTTTAGAGCACGAACTCCGAACGCACACATATAGGTTTCTGTTTCATGGCTTGGGAAGTATTCTCGAGGGTTTTGGGTATAATCTAATTTTTGGGCTAGTATCGACAAATCAGTAATCTAAGTGTGTGTTCCTAGCGGACTGATACACTTTTGCACCACTGCACTATGAAAGAAAACCTGCATTGCATATACTGCACTTCTAGAATGTGTTCTTCCGACTTTTCAGTGGATCCCACTATAATATGATCCGTGTTGTCTCCTCGCTGTTGTGATTATCTTGAACCCTATCCCTTCAGGCTTTTCACAATCGTTGAGTGCTATTGGTAAAAAGTTTGAAACACCCTTGTATATGGATTCAATAAAAGTTCGTTGCATTGGTGTGAATATCCGCGCCTCCCATTACACTTTTGTAATTATGCACATTGTATAGGTACTAATGGAATGTGGTTAAATTGTTTTCTTTGTGTATTCGACACATGATTCCAGCTGAGTGTAATAATATAGCGATGTTGTTCTATTATCGAAGAAGGAAGACTTTGATTTGGTCGTCGAAAAAACATTTCCACATGTCTAACACATTTTTTGTATGACGGATTTTAGAAAAGAAACATAGGAATGCAGTCAGTCTAATAATTTGAAGAATGCAAAGTCATGTATCGGGAAATCTTGCTAACTTGCTTTACTCGTACATATACATTACATAATTAACGCGACCCAGCTTTCTTCATTTGAAAGTTTGTGGTTTAAAGCTAGAATCCGGCTGCGGGAAATTAACGCCCAACGAAATGACGCCCAAAAGTGATAAATGAAATAAGATCCAAAAGTTGCATATAAATTTTAACGTGTCAAATGTGAAATAATGTCCAAACTGTTGGGTGTTCTTGCACACTTTTGGGTTTTATTTCACTTATCGGTTTGTGGCGTTCTTTCATAATGATATAAAATCCAAAAATAAAGCCCAAGAAACAAAATTGATCCTGATGAAATAATGCCCAAGAATCATTTCAGAAAATGAACGAAATATTTCCCAACATGTGTGTAAAGTAAGAACGCGTCGCGCGAGGCTGGCGTGGAGGGGGCGGCGGCAAGGGTCGTAGGTCGCATTGATATTCGATTTAAAGTAAGAACGCACGGCGCGTGGTGGGCGGGGGGCGTCGGCAAGAGGTTTCGGTCGTACCTGCATCCCTTGAAGGCGCCCATCACCCGCCCGACGTGTTCTTACTTTAAATCAAATACCAATGTGAAAACGCGCCGCCTGAACGCGAGAAAGCGCCACTCCAACGCTCCTCCACTACCCTAGCAAAGCGTTCTTAGTTTAGACACGTCATTTTCAATATTTTTGGTTTTATTTCATTTGCTTGTTCTCTTGACCTCAATTTTGGGCTTTGGTTCACTTTTTTGTTTAGCCTTTATCCACATACTTTGGGTTTTATTTTACATCTGCTTTCCGGCCTAATTTCACTTGGAAATAAGACCCAAACTCTTTGGGTCTCATTTCACTTATCACTTTTGGGCGCTATTTCCCGTAGCCCTAGAATCGAACTAAATGAATACGAAACTTAGTATGTGGCTTAACACATTGAAAATCTGTTTAAAGCCCGTTTAATTAATTCAAATTGACACTAGTACCAATTGGTCCAAGACACATGACCTTTCCCTAACACTTTTGTTTTAAATAAAAGTTTCATTTGATCACATCTGATTTATAAATTCCTTTTCAATTTTATGTAAAAAGTAAAAACGATGTTTTCCCTGTTTCATAATATTTTATACAATAAGTCGGAAAGCAGCTTACACAAAATTTTCTACTTAATTTAATTTCTTTTTACCCAGATAACCTACTTTTTGTTTCTATTCCAAGTCAAGAAATTTTGAACTCAATTGAACACAGCAACAGAAGAAATCCCTTCAAGTTAAATTCTGAATATGTGCTGCAGGTATCCCAGGAAGCTCGTTAAATGTGTGAACCTAACCCCACCTTGTTCAATAAACTTAGAAAGTTATGGGTCCTGTACGGATATTCTATGAGATTTCCCTGGGCGTTTTTTTTTATATCATTTGAATGTTCTTTTCCCATACAATAGCTGTAAATATTCTTATATTATAAGAAAAGGAATGTCAAAGGATTTCTTCCCCCTTATTACAGGAAAATCGAAAACATAGAGTGGGATGCTTATGTAACATAAAATAACAAATGAGAATCATAGAGAATCGTAGATTTGTGTTTTATGAAAATGTGTGTGCATTATATTGTATATATGTGTGTGTATTGGTTTTCTACAGAATTTTAATAAATTCAACATTGAAGGTATCGATAAGCACTAAGTATAGTTTACTCAAGTAACCTCTCCATAGCTAAGAATGTAATTAATCGACTCCATTTATCTTACTTACAATATCTTAGCAAGTAGATTTCTGGTAGAACAGGTCTTTGATGAACGGTATTTTTTCAGAACTGTAACTGAATTGTCTTCGATGTTCAGGGAAATATTGAATTTAATGTAATTTAAGGTACCAGTACTTTGTAAAACTTATACACAAGTTATGGTGGTTTTCCAAGTCTTTTATGTAAAAAAGCTTTTTTAGTAATGACCCTTTAATAATTATTTAAAATTCATTAGATATATAATCGCTAAAGTCTTCCAATACCTTATAATACCATATGTTGATAACAATGTTTTCATTTTAAATGACGTGTGTCATTCTGTACAGGAATGCATATCACCTTTTTGCGTTTTTTGCCCTTTTTTTAAATGTCCATCCAACCAAAAACATATTTTGATGGATTTAAGAAGAAAAGGTACAAGCTAACGGGAAAATGTTTGCATTTTGGTTTAGACTTCTTAAATTTGGTATGAAAAAGTGGTGTTGATGCTGGTTGTTTTAAACAGTAGGTAGATAAAAAATGTAAAAACTACAAAATTTCGATTTTATGGCCGATAATTTCCAAACGCACGGTACAAGGGAAATCATGTTACAAGTCATTGGATATATGCAAAATTATCTAACTAATTAACCATATGGTCTTAAAACCTCATAAAAAATGAAGCAAATACTTTAAATCCACGAGCTTCCAAAAGGGCTTAGTCACCACAAATCCTTTAGCTTTTTGTTTGTCGCACATAAATCTATACATACCTTGCCTAGCTTTAACTATTAAAAGATCACCTTATCGTATTCCTTCTGCTTCCATACGAACAGACGCACAGTGTGCTTAAACTAAGAAAAGTTAGCCAAAGATCATGGGATTATGGAAAGCAAAATATTGCTTTACGAAGCTACAAAAGCGTTGCCAGGGCAACCTGTCATGGAACAGAGACGTAGCGATTCTCGGCGGCTATAAAAAGGTGACGAGCAACAGCAGAGTCACCCATTCTTGTTTCAGAATTTACTCCGAACGTATCCTCCACCAGAATTTAATAGGTTTCCTATCCTTTGCAAAAAATCTAATTTTTGCTTCCATCTAAGTAGGAATTTACTCCAACTGTAGAAATTTACTTCTGCTTCACCTTATCCTCCATATAAGCAGGAATTTACTCCTGCTGCAGAAATTTACTTCTGCTTCACGTTATCCTCTATTTAAGCAGGAATTTACTCCTGCTGCAGAAATTTACTTCAGCATCACGCTATCCTCCATCTAAGCAGGAATTTACTCCTGCTGCAGATATTTACTTCTGCTTCACGATATTCTCCATCTAAGCAGTAATTTACTCCTGCTGCAGAAATTTACTTCTGCGTCAACCTTTATCCTACATCTAAGCAGGACTTTACTCCTGCTGCAGAAATGTACCTCTGCTTCACCTTTATCCTACAACTAAGCAGGAATTTAGTCCTGCTGCAGAAATTTACTTCAGCTTCACCTGATCCTTCATCTAAGCAGGAATTTACTCCTGATGCAGAAAATTACTTCTGCTTCACCTTTATCCTACATCTAAGCAGGAATTTACTCCTCCTGCAGAAATGTACCTCTGCTTCATCTTTATCCTATATCTAGGCAGGAATCTACTCCTGCTGCAGAAATTTTTTCTGCTTGACGGTTATCTTCCATCTAAGCAGGAATTTAGTCCTGCTGCAGAAATTTACTTCTGCTTCACGATATTCTCCATCTAAGCAGTAATTTACTCCTGCTGCAGAAATTTACTTCTGCGTCACCTTTATCCTACATCTAAACAGGAATTTACTCCTGCTCCAGAAATGAACCTCTGCTTCACCTTTATCCTACATCTAAGCAAGTCTTTAGTCTTGCTGCGGAAATTTACTTCTGCTTCGTTATCCTCCATCTAAGGAGGAATTTCCTCCTGCTGCAGAAATTTACTTCAGCTTCACGTTATCCTCCATCTAAGCAGGAATTTACTCTTGATGCAGAAATTTACTTCTGCTTCACCTTTATCCTACATCTAAGCAGGAATTTAGTCTTGATGCAGAAATTTACTTCTGCTTCACGGTATCCTACATCTAATCAGGAATTTACTCCTGCTGCAGAAATTTACTTCAGCTTCACCTTATCCTCCATCTAAGCAGGAATTTACTCCTGATGCAGAAATTTACTTCTGCTTCACCTTTATCCTACATATAAGCAGGAATTTACTCCTGCTGCAGAAATTTACTTCAGCTTCACCTTTATCCTCCATCTGAATAGGTATTTACTCCTTCTCCAGAGATTTACTTCTGCTTCACCTTTATCCTTCATCTAAACAGGAATCTACTCCTGCTGCAGAAATTTTTTCTGCTTGAGGTTATCCTCCATCTAAGCAGGAATTTAGTCCTGCTGCAGAAATTTACTTCTGCTTCACCTTTATCCTACATTTAAACAGGAATTTACTCCTGCTCCAGAAATGAACCTCTGCTTCACCTTTATCCTACATCTAAGCAAGACTTTAGTCTTGCTGCGGAAATTTACTTCTGCTTCACGTTATCCTCCATCTAAGCAGGAATTTCCTCCTGCTGCAGAAATTTACTTCAGCTTCACCTTATCCTCCATCTAAGCAGGGTTTTACTCCTGATGCAGAAATTTACTTCTGCTTCACCTTTATCCTACATCTAAGCAGGAATTTACTCGTGCTGCAGAAATTTACTTCTGCTTCACCTTTATCCTACATCTAAGCAGGACTTTAGTCCTGCTGCAGAATTTTACTTCTGCTTTGTTTTTATCATCCATCTAAAAAGGAATTTACTCCTTCTTCAGAAATTTACTTCTGCTTCACCTTTATCCTACATCTAAGCAGGACTTTAGTCCTGCTGCAGAATTTTACTTCTGCTTTGTTTTTATCCTCCATCTAAAAAGGAATTTACTCCTTCTCCAGAAATTTACTTCTGCTTCACCTTTATCCTACATCTAAGCAGGAATTTAGTCTTGATGCAGAAATTTAATCAGGAATTTACTCCTGCTGCAGAAATTTACTTCAGCTTCACCTTTATCCTCCATCTAAGGAGGAATTTACTCCTGATGCAGAAATTTACTTCTGCTTCACCTTTATCCTACATCTAAGCAGGAATTTACTCGTGCTGCAGAAATTTACTTCTGCTTCACCTTTATCCTACATCTAAGCAGGACTTTAGTCCTGCTGCAGACTTTTACTTCTGCTTTGTTTTTATTCTCCATCTAAAAAGGAATTTACTCCTTCTCCAGAAATTTACTTCTGCTTCACCTTTATCCTACATCTAAGCAGGAATTTACTCCTGCTGCAGAAATTTACTTCTGTTTCACTTACATCTTACATCTACGCATGAATTTATTTCTGCTGCAGAAATTTACTTCTGCTTCATTTTCGTCCACATCCTAGCAGCAATCTATTTGTGCTACTGCTGAACTGTTGAGAAAGTTGCCAAATGAACTGGTTGTTGTTGTTGATATATATGGTATGATATATGATGATTGATTGAGACAACAAAATATATATGTTGCAGTTCAACAGTTCTTTATTTATATAAATATATACATAAAAATTTAAATTATATTATTTTTATTTTATGATAATATTTTTTTATTTTATTAAAAGTGTAACAATAAACTTTTAAAATATTCTTTAACAGTTTTGCCCTCCGGCGTCTGAATTAAAAACTTTACAAATTGCCTTTTGGCAATTAAATTAATACTTTTATAAGTTTGCCCTCTGGCGTTTAAATTAAAACTATTTATTTTTTTTAGTTTGCCCTCTGGCGTTTTAAATAAATTATATGAGTTTGCCCTCTGGCGATTCACTTAAAACTAAAATATCCTGGACAGAAATACTATATTGTTAAAAACAAATACATTCCAAAAAGTCTTGATGTGTATTTTCTCAAAATGTATACAGTAGTGTGTATTTGTGTTCAAAGTTTTTTTCTCACCAAACATATATGACAGAAATTTCGTTATGTCTATACAAAAGTCTAATTCTGACTGGTTCACCCAGTGACATATTAGAAGTCTAATTCGATCTTCTTCTTTCTCCTTTCAGAGCCAAAGAACGACTGAAGCCAACTTTGGGGATAAACTTGAAGTAGATTTTTGATTTATGAATTGTAATTTTACATTTTTGAATTTTATTGTTTGTAAGTTTGAATTCACTGTGATAGATTACGCTAAGATTCTTGAATTTGATACCGAGTATATATTGAAATAAAATTGTATGTCTGAATTGAGTTGAGTTGTCCTTTTACAACCGGCACCCCCCTTCGCTTGAGCACAGATCTCACAAGGACTGTTTTAGAAAAAGAACGACCCCATATGAATGATAAAATCAATAAGAAAAACAGTTTTTGTTTATTATCAAATAATTTTTAATGAACGATTACTTAATCATCTCCATTATGCACAGTCGAAGTGATATAATTACTACTCCCTATAAAATTGGTGAACTTTTGTTCTCCGTTCTTCATTAAATTTTGAATAGAGACAGTATTGAACGTATCGAACGCTCTTTTAATCTGCCGGTTAAAAGTGTCTATGTTACAGGAGTGATTTTGCATTTGGCATCGAAGAAATATTTGGCTTTGCTGACGTAGTGGCAAATTGCTAAATCAGGCCAAAAGAAAGCTGATGCAACATGCTTTCTAAAGAATGGAAGAAGGTGCTTCTGAAGACACTGCTAAAACACAAATCCATGTTGATTGTGCATGTTGTCACGAAAAGTGATGATTTCGGGACATACGTACATATTGCTTGACAAATTAGGCATTTACCGGGAAATTTGGTGCGCGGACTATTCTTAAATTGCGTCACTGTTCTTTTTTGCCACAAACATTTTCTGATTTTTAATCTGCTTTAGGTCCGCTTTCACCCAAGTTTCATTATCCATAATGCAGCAATCGAATTTGGTTAGGAAATTTTCATAAAAAATCCGGCTACTCGATTTTGCATCTTGATTCTTTTCTGGTGTTCTGTTCGGTATTTTCTGAATGTGGAACCTGCGTAGACTTTCTGATATATACGTATAAATGCATTCTACACCACATACATATTATGTCTATATCAACTGAGCACCATCTCAGCAGTCCGCAGCTACTAGTCAGTCGGTCACCATCCCTGCTCTCGACATTAAATCACTAACTAACTAGTAATAACATTGTTAAACTATATGAAATATATTAGGGTTGCGTGGGGTAAAAAATGCCGCGGGCAAGAAGTGTCACCATTAATATCTCGTAGTATAAAAGGGCAATGAAAAATAACGTACATGTAAGGAATGCACTTGGTGTGAGGTAATTTTAGCCAGATTGCCAGTCGCAGTCGGTAAGAGCGCACATATAATAGATCTATTAATTTGGCAAAAAGTAAAAACATCTGGTCGGACTTTTTAGTTTCTTGCTGAATATGCTCATTATGGTTAAGTAAAGTAAGGACCTTTATATTGCTATTTTCTTTGTGAGCACTCCGATATTACTCAAAACTATAAATTTCTTTTTCCGTTGTTTTCTATCTAAAAACATGTTCTTGGACCGTTCGAGGTTAAAAGTTCCGCTAAAGATTATAGCTACCTATTTAAATATTAATAACAACCTGAACTGCAATGAAACTACAAAAATTTTTCCAAAAAGTAAATATAAAAATTACATTTTAAAGTGATGCAAGTAAAATAAAGTTAGACTATCATATTAAATAAGAATGCTCACTTGTGTTGAATATTTATGATTATTTTTGAAGTTATGAATAAATATCGATAACAAAGTTATAGATTTTGCCTTTTTATTCGTTCTTACCAGGTGGCGACAGGTGGAACATTTTACCCGCAAGAGGTGTAAGAAGTTCCGAACGACTTGCTCATTTAAAATCAATTAATAACGTAAAATAATTAATTTTTTTACTATTTTTCTTTTTTTTAAATTGGTACATGAAATCCCAATGTTTAAATTATCACATAATTTGACCTAAAAGTTTATGACATACTGAAAATTCAAAAAGTGGCACTTTCGGCCCCACCCTTTCCTAGTTGTAGTAACGTCAAAGTTTTAACTGAATATCTTTCCGTAAAGTAACACTTTTACTTCTTAAATTCGATGGACTGTAACAGATGGTTTCCAGTCTTATCAGGCATATCCCTCAACGGCATTTAGGAATTTCATTTTAAGTTGTCTGCCACTTTTTTACCCATGGAACGTGACTTCCTTCCTGACTGGAACTTTCTGTGAATACCATAAAATTCCCGGAATCTACTGAGAATATTTTGGATGGTCGTCTTCGTGACTTTCAACTTTTCAGCTAAGTCTCCTTGAGACATATTCGGATTTTGCATATATGTGGAAAGAAATAATATTCGGTATTCGGACAGCTTCCATTTTCCGTCAAGTAATAGCCATAAATGATCTTATCGCGGGAATCACCAACTGTTTACTTAATCCATAATTGGTCAAGATTTTAGTCAAGTAACAGCGCTTTATAATTGAAAAGGTTTTTTCAAAAACTAAATTCACAATAAGATGAAACAGAAGCGCGTCCAAAAAAATTAGTAGACAGTAGCAATTATATATCGCACTGGTTGAAAATATTATACCTTAGATGATAAAATCATAGAGTATATTAAGTTCTTCATTCTGTTTCTAACGCACAGAAATTGTAATGGTAAATCAAAATGGACTTACACTCAACCGTAATATGTACTAAAAGCTATTTTGATTTTTGCTTGTCTGCAGTTGTGGGTCAAGCGGGGTCCTGGGTGTCATGACCCCTCCTAAATTTGAAGAAAAAAATATTGAAAAAATACAGTGATTTGAAAAAATATATTTATTATTTTATATTTTTTTAATTATAATGCAATTTCAAAAAAATGTTTATTCCAATACTTAAAAAAAATTAAAATTTATTTCAATGAATATTATTGTATGCATGTGATGTATGTGTATAGGTTTTCCTCAGAATTTGAGTTTGGGACCCCCCACTTTGGGTGATCCAAAACCTTCGAGAAACACGTCCTACGCCACGAAACATACTCCCTCAGAGCCCTAACTTAGTGCTAACTCCTTACATTCCAAAATATTAGCAGCGTTCTTATATAAAGCCACTGACATGTATAATATGGACTGACTACGTCCATAGAAAGACACTGCAGAAAGTGGGCTCACATCTATATAGCATTCTCTTTCGGTCTAAGCACCAAGTACCAACTGAGAGAGAACTGTAAACAACAAATAAATTTGTGAGTTTGTCGAAATATGTGTTTTTAAATTAATAATTTGGGTTAATTAGTGATAAAAAGTATTTATCAAAGGAAATATATTCATAGATACTCAACAGATTTTCTAAATGTTTTATTAAAATCACTTTTCAACTTCCTGCCAATGGTTCTTTCAATCTTGAAACCCACGTAAGAACTATTTTTGACAGAAAAAAATGTACCCTCATGAAATAGCATATCGAGTAGTCTATTCTATTAAAAAGAGACGTTGTATAAAAAAGTATACTAAAAAATGCCACATCATCTACACCGCTTAATGAGGAACCTTCCTAGTACTGCAGTACTGCGGTGGCTAAACTAAGCGACTTACGGCTCTGGATGTTGTTTTTTTTCTCAATTTAATTTACAATATTACCCGCCGCCCCTCGTCTTTCTTTCGAGGATCATATTAACACAATCGTTGCCGGGGCTAATTCTACTCTGGGGTTTGTAAAGAGATGGTCAAAGGAGTTTAATGATCCATTCATAACGAAGGTCCTTTACTGCATTTCGTTAGACATATTTTGGAGTATGCCAGTCCGGTCTGGTCTCACTTCTATGCTGTATACATAAATCGTATCTAGGCTGTGCAGTGGAGATTCGTTCGTTTTGCCCTGTATGGGCTTCACTGGGATAACGCTATTATTCTACCTCCATATGTCGACAGGCTTAAACTCTTTCCTTTGGACTCTCCCGGGAATAGACGGAAAACTTCCAGAGTTGTTTTTGCGTTTCTTTCAGTGTATACAAGGAGTGATAAATTCCCCTGAGCTTTTAAATTCTCTTAATATATCTGTTGATGTGCGCTCCTTGAGGAACTTCGACTTCTTCGATGTTCCCCAGCATAGTACAATCTATGGCATCCACGAGCCGATATCATCAATGTCTCGTATCTTTAACCGTCAGTTTGATTGCAATGACTTTCATCTTTCAAAAAGTCAAATCAGCTTAGTTAGAGTTACTTTTCTTTTTATTATTTTGTTATGTATTCCTTTTGTCATTACATTGTTACGTATACTTTTATACTCTTGTAAACTCAGTAATCAGATCTTTGATGAAGTTCTTATATAAATAGACGTTTTTATTGTGTGAAAAGCTCTTCAGAATAAGAAATGCTATGAATTTGGTTGTAAACGTTTTTACTTCCCGACGAATCATTTTAGAAATATATGTGAAAAACAACTTTAACAATAAATGGCAATTTAGCTCTATAAGCATTAGGTATACATACTTAGCCATACTCAGTGTACCCTATGATTTCATCATCTAGGGTATAAAAGAAATAAACATTTGCCCCGATCATCTCCAACAAATTTTTATTAATCAGAAATTCCATCCAACTTAGGAGTTTCGTGAGGCCTAGTGATGGACGAAGAAGTAGAGCCAACAATGGATATCGAATTGGTGATCTCGTCGGAAAAAAGCAAGAAGTTTGAAATACAAACTGAGAATCTCCATTGATTTTTTCCAACTGCCAAGGAGTTAGCAGAAAATCAAGACTTAGATGTTCATATCCGCGGATTTGCCTCCAAAATACTTTTTGTCCTCCTGGAGCTCAAATGTTTATTGGACTTGAGATAACTAACAGATTTCAGATCTGAGAATACACATCTTGAGACATTTCTGAAAAAGAACTGCTACCAACGATGAAATATAATATTAATTTATTGATGATTAATCAGGAGCTTAAACAGTACTGTTATTTAGTTACCAGAGCTTGTAACCAACAAAGTAAAAATTTCATTCTTCCTATGACAATGTGTCTTCATCACTTCGTTTATTACGAATCCTTTAATTATAATTTCCTAGCAGTCTTTCTACTCATTTTCAAATACGAGCAAAATTTTTTTCAAATGATGCTTTGAGTTTTCTGCAGGTAATCTTTGATTGATGGATTGATTGTTTGAATAATGAGGTCCCTCATAGGTCCAAAGTGGACGCTCATATAATTTTAAGTATTGGTCTCCAACACTTCTTGCCGGCGTCGTGCAACCCGTGCAGGAAGTCTGAGCCAAGAAGTCTGTATAGTAATCCTGACAGTACCAGACGTTGACAAAGGAAGTGAGTCACCATTTCGGATTCCACTCCGTAACGGCTGCACGTAGGATTGTCAACAAGTCTCATCCTGGGAAGATGACCCCTGAGAGAAGAGTGCTCAGTGAGAATGGACACTAAAGTAATTCTGCTTTGCACGGTACTGGAAAAAAATCTATTCTCTTAAAGGTTTTTAGGAGTAAACGATGACAGGATTCATTTGTTTCTTGGCAATGTAATGGCACACCATGAAGTTACTTTGGAAGCTTTACTATTAACCAAATTCCTCAAATTGTACACTGAGTTTCAATTTTTTCTGCTTGAAAGAGTCAAATAGTCCGAGCGTAATCAGTTGAAGATTTGAACTGAGAACCTCTTGGTTGGTGACCAATTACTGAAACATTTCGACCACAATTGATCGGCAATATCTATTTAACATTCCTGGTATGCGAAGTTCAACAGCAGAAGAAGATCTCTGGCTATGGGTATTATTATGAATACGAGACATTTCCCTATTCTAACCACTGCAGTCTATGCCGAATTATAGTTCATGAACAGGCTCTGCACTCTGATATTGTACTTCTAGACGAACTGCGCTATTTGACGGTAACGAACAACTTTAATGGAAGTTACTACTTGCAAAGAATTTCATATGTTTTGTAAGGTGTGGCAATATTATGGGACAGAGCTTCATATCAAGCACAAATTTAATTAAACTAAACCAAACGCAGGCTATTTCCTCCTCTTATTCCATACCTATAATTCCGTCCGTGTGAATCATAAAAATGTGTGGAGGCTGACTGTTATGCTATTTCAAATGAGCTCGGTAGTGCTTTTCTTTTTAGGGAGCCCACAAATTCATTGAAACACTACAGTTCAGCTTAGTCTCACTCTGCTTGTTCTATCTTGAAATTTCCCGTGTAGATCGCATACTCTCCCTTGGTTTAATATAGACCAGTTTATTGCTAAAATGCTTGTCATGGTGTGCGGACCACAATTTCAGATACGTTGAAGGCAATAAACTCCCCATTCTTCCTGAAAGCGATACCGCTATAAAATTGGTTAGCATATCAATGGCTGTTTATTGCAGGGGAGCTTTCTGCTCCGCTATATTGGGGGGGGGGTGGTAAATTCCAAATTTTGTTAGAAAATTCAATAATCATTTTGCATTTAGCTGGTGCTCTACTCGAAACTAATATCCTCAAAAGGAATTCCAAACGCGTTTGATAATAAACGCGAGTTATTGACGAGTGCTTGCGGTTACCACGAAACTTACAAATTAAAAAAGTTTGAGGCACTAAAGTACATGCACGAAGTACTCCCTTGCTTTGAAGTGGTTCAACCTTGTTTTGTACTGGCACTTATTAGAATTGGTAAATAGCATAATCAGTATAGTTGAGACTTTCTTTAGTCATATTGAGAAAAAGAGGGTTTTTTTCGTAAATTGCACATATCGGAATGAAAACAGTAAACAAAACAAAAAACAGAGCAAAGTACATCATCTTTCGAGTGGAGTAAAAAGAAGAAAAGAAGGAAGAGAATCCGGCTTTTCATGTTTAAATTTTCATTTACTTAGATTACACGACAACATTTTTGTTATTATTTGTCACCAATCTTTTGGATGTGGATTACTTACCGCGATATTTCGAAGCAGTGTGAGCGACTTGTATAATCTATGGGTCTCGAAAGAGTAAAAAACTCATTACCGCTTTCTATGTATGTATGAAAAAAAAATCGATTGCTAAAGATTATCGAGTGTTCCTTCTTACAGTTTATCGAACTACAGCAGCTATGTATGTACATCCATTGTCGGGCTGGCGGTATCATATTAAATGATTTCTACCATTAAAACGCACATCGGTAGTAAGACCTCCAACTCATCGACCTTTGATAAGATGACTTCATAGGATTCGAGGTATGTGAGTGCTATGTATCTGCGGTATATTTATATGTTAACTGCTCAGGCATCGTCCGATATTAGCTTAGGTATTAAAAGCCAAGTGTTTGCAACAGAAACATCCATCG
>OZ005740.1:55499945-55607714 GCA_963930735.1 Dioctria linearis
GATCCATTTTGTCAACTGCACCCTGTCATATATTATAATTATCGACCAACTAAAAAGTATTACTATGTACAATGAACAGAAATATTCTCTCAACTCAAGTTACTTATATCTTTGGCATATAACTTAGAATATGTTTCTGTCTTTCGAGGAGCGGTAGTACTACTTTGTTCATCTTCGCCTTCGATATTAAAGAACACTTTTCTATGCGACCATCCCTAAAGCGGAAAATACAATGCGACGGCCATCAGCGTTCATCAGCTAAGATTTCGTTCTATTCTATAATTAGATATAGGAGTAAATTGAAATCTGAACTGATAAACTTTGATGACCATAGCATTGTGTTTCCAGCTTAACTCTTCCAGATGCGCATATACCTAAGCTTGATATATACGTATATGGCGCAGTAGTTTGGTGGAAGTGAAGTAGTTATCAAAGAATATGTAGGAATGAAATAAAATACTAGAACATTAGCTGCATGTAAAAGGTAAATTCCCTTGATTCCCTCGAGCCCGAAGCCCTCACTGATCTCCTTTTTGCTCATACATATTTCAAACTATGGCATATGCTTGCATTGAGGGTTCAGTTCTTGAAACCGAATCTAATCGGATTTCCTTTTATAAATGGTTTAGGATAATGCCTTTGCTATCATGCTCGCATCAATGGCCAAACATGCCTCCAATCCCCCATGCTCCAGGGATAATTTATTCAGGGAATAAATCAGTGGCTTTATTTTCAACAGACTGTCTTCAGAAACTAATTTTGATTTAAATGAAAGTTATTCAGAATACTTTTAAATCTATATAGGCGAATTGATTCTGATAACGCCTTGGGTACATCGGTTTTATCAGAGCAGTACATTCTCTTATTTCTATACTTATACTATACTTATACTTATACTATATCTTAATTAAATGAAATCAAAAATATTACAAAAAAATCTTTTTAAGAAGACTGCTCCAAAATCTGAAAATAATCTCTCCCTTTACTTAATGAATTTTGAAATTGTATTAAATTTATGCATAAATAAAACAATTTCAAGGTACACAAAGAGATGAAAGCCTGGACAGTTGAAGCAAAAATCATATAACTTATATCACTTATAAGTTATATGATTTTTGGTTGAAGTCTTAACACTACAGTGAATAACAATTTTTCGAAATTGAAATTTGGAGCCCCTTATGTTTATCAAAATACTTAATTAAACGCTAGTCTGCTGCTCAGACCTTGCTTTCTATGCGTACCTTGAAAAGTTGAAAATTTATGCACAAATATATTTAATATAATTTCAAAATTTAGTTAAATGCAAAATGAATCAAACTCTAAGAACTTTTGTGATGTATATACTCACTATGTGAAAGGAATAATTATTTTTTATTTTTAAGCGCGGTTCAAAATCCAAACTTTTTTTTTAAAGTTTTTGTTTTATATTTATATGTTTTATGTGTTATACATATATCAAGAAACAGTACAAGAAAAATGTTAATATTTTTTTGCAATTGAAAACTTAGCACAACGCGGGTATTTTGATGAAAAGTAATATGTGGGAAAAATCATCATAAGCTGGGTAATTAATATCAGATACAGTTTTCTCCTTGACTCCATGAAAATTTCTTTAACGAATTGTCAATTTGAAAAAAAAATGAATAGAAACAAAAATTAACAACTTTAGTTTGCAACAAATTGCAGCAGAGCCGAATATGATTTCTTACTAATGGTGCTAAAAAATAGCATGAAGCACACGTTTATGGAAATTATGATGTTTTAATGATATCCAAGCTTCTTTTATCCGAAAAACACTAGCAGTAAGACAAGGAAAGAAGTGTATGACGTCGGCCGCTGACCGGTCCACTATTTCCACTTTTAATTCGTACTTTATGGCTTGTATATTCCGGGTATTACGCCTGACCGATTTCCTAATTTATGTGGCACCATATTGTTACGTGCAATAGAAAAAGGACAAGTAACATCTATAAAGAATGGACATAATCAGCTTTAGGATAATCGATGTTTCGAGAGCCGAATATTCGGAAAGGTTCTAGGACAAATTTTGGAGTATAAATCTGGCTCTTGTCACCGACAAGAGGAGTCTTATCTCAGGCAGTGAAGTGAAAGTAGTAAAATATTTCGATTGCGATAATTGGAACTACAGTACTAGCTACAATTAAAGTAGAGTCCATTGTGATTGTTGTGAATTTGTAAAAGTTAACAGTATAGTTAAACACAAGAAGAACTTGTGACTAATATCTGAAATATTGTCTTTTAAATAACGAACTAACGAACTGGACATTGCGAAAGGATCGGCTCTTCGAAAGCAATACGTCATTAACATCACTATCACCAGTATCTAAATGTTGACCAACTCTTCATACTTCACACCAAAAACATTCAACATCATACTACTTTGGTGGTTAACAATAACATTATGCTCATCGTCACTATCGCCAGAATCTTTATGGATGTCACAGCCATCAATTGTGGAATTTGCAATTATAATAACACATTAAATACCTATACTTATTAAAAAATCAATGAAAAATATTTTTTGGAGAGATATTTTTCCTTAGTTTTACTTACATGTCACCCTCTTCAATTTTTTTTTCGAAATTTCGATTTTTTCCTAATATAAATCTACTCTGTGGTACCAAATAATGAAACACAGAACTCAAACTAAATCAATCTAAATAAACAAAGAAAAGCAATGGCGTTTGCGTGATCTCAGAATACGATATTTACTAGCCGTCCCTCATAAGCAATTACACACACTAATAGGTTAAAGTTGTGGGAGTTCTTAAGACCCTTGCCAATCAGGATTTGTGGATTAGGTTACATGTCGAGTTAATTTTTGGACTCCTACCTTAAAACGAAAATCAGGCACTCTTATAAGGTCACTCTTGCGTCTTTTCATCTATTTGTCACTGACATTTTCTCGACATCGAACTGACGTGGGAATTTGAAATTTGGCAGAATGTTAGGTCTATATGACGCGCAGATATTATAAGACATCTTAAAATACGCACGGACATATGCGTAATTATTCAATTAAAATATACAACAAATATTATTTACATTTATGTATACGTATAAATGTAATTACTCAAAGATTATATAGGTCCTAAAAATCAAACATCAAAACAGAAATATAATCATGAAAGGTATGTCAAGAAAGCTACACAAATTAACAGGTTAATAAAATTCATCACTCATAAGAATGAGTGATCATAAAAATCATTCATATTGCATATGGATATTGTACGGAGTGTAATGATTGACCGCTTTTTGTTGAATTTTCTCATGATCGATAATTCTTAGTGTAGGCAAAAACCATGTATAATAGCCTTTTAAATACACAGTTGGCATAATAGCTTTTGATTGAAGTCGAAAGAATCTTCAAGGGGAAAAGATTCTTTCCAGTATTTTGACAGTCAAAGATTCTGCGATCAGCGCCCAGAAAGGGGAGATGCACATTTTTAAAAAGCCCAAATCAAAAAAATTGAATTTATTACTGTCCTTGAAAATTCAAAAAATATATCAAAAATACAAAATTCAACCATAAAAACCAAACCATATACAATACAATGTAACTAAATAAAACATTAATCTACCAATACATACAGTTAATAAATTCGCTAAAATTCGATGTCCCCAGGGTGGATTCAATCCGTGGTTCGTTATTGCTGAAAGGAAGAAGAAAAATATTTGTTTGTCTATGGGAATTATAATTCCAGAAACTATTTTTTATAAAGATGGATATAAACTTTTGTACTCCGAAAACATATGTTTGCAAACAGAATTAGTGTTCATCCAACTTACAAAAAGAAAAATTAGACTAAAAGTAAATAGAAAATGTATTAAAACATAATCTAATCTAAATATATCAAGAATTACAGAACTTATAATATATAAACATAAAACGGAACAAAAAAAAAGGTGTGTTTACATAGCACCACACAATTCATGCAAATAACAACAAACTAAAAAACGAAATCCCTTTTGTAAGAGATACGCGGATACCTAGGTGAGTTTAACATAAACTACATAAACTTAATAAAATCATATACCAAGCTGTGTTATGATACATAATTCCTACGATGATCATTCATAAAACACAAAAAAACACATCTATTTGATAAATTTCACAAAATAATAAACTCGCGCGTTTGACATTTCGCGTATAAAAATTCATGGCAAACTTCAATTTCTCGCGATGTTCGAACTGTCAACCCAGGGTAATTCTCGAATACGAATCGAATGGCCGCGTTCGTTTCGCAATGTTTTTGACGGATCGCAGGTAATTCGCGGATTTTTTTAATTACCTTTACACCAATGAGTGCGAAAGAGAGACAAATATGTGAAAGAGACAATGATAAATATGAACGAAAATGAGTTCTGAGAGGAATTTAGTAAATTGAAATAGAAACATGGCGTATCGATAAGCTACGATACGTCCCCTTTAAAATTGCCGGCTACCAAAATGTCGCCAATGGAAATATCGCTAAACAAAATATCGACTTAAAAAAATCCCGACTGTGTCGCAGAAATAAATGACCGCCGCTCAGAATGTCGAATCTTAAAATGTCGTTTTCGAAATGCCGACAACAATTAACGGAATGGTCCTTCAAATGTTGTCGGCATTTACTTAATTGTTTTCGAATTATGAAATTTACTTATTCTACAAATCTAATCACATGGTTTAAGGAGATCGCAGTCTAGAACATTGAAATTTTGTTCACCATTATATTCACCAGTTTCTTGGTCAATATTCGATCAACTCGCTTGTAATTTGCCCAAGACACAAAATAACGTGGAAGCTTGGCATCGGAGATCTCAACTCATTGCTGGAAAACTTCATTTTGGATTGAATAAATTAATTGAATACTTATAGCATGACTACTTAATAGTAAAAGCAATCTTTGAAAAAGTGCAGGGGGAGAAGTTATAAAGAAACAGGACAAATATTTAGAAAAAGAAAAAAGAAGTTATTTTGGATAAGAAGTTTGAAAGCTCGAAACTATATACATGGAAGGGATTAGCTACAATACTGCATTATCATAAATTTAAAATTTTTCTTTAATAATATAAATTTAATTCTAAGATTCCTTTAAATATGTAATAAAATTTTCAATTTACAAAATTAGACGAGTTTTAATTGTTTCATCTAGCCCTAAAGATTAGCGAAATTTTTGGCGAAATTTTAAACGAAGGTAGACGTTGTTGTTGTTGTGGTCGATATTTCCTAATGGCATAATTATAATTTTCGATTAATAATTTGGCGACATTTTGCAGATTTTGTTTAGCGGCAAAAGGCGACATATTATATGTGGCGAATTTTTTTTTTGTTACATTTTTAGGGGTTGCGTCAGAAAACTTAACAAAATTATTCGAATATTGAGTCAAAAATTTCAGTTTGAAATTTGATATCAAGCAAAACTAGGTAGATTGTACATTTGAGTCAAATTTGACCCAAAAATTAAGAAATTCATCTTATCGACAATGAAATCGGAACAAATTTTTCTATAAAAAGCGGGTTCATTCGCTCAATATTTCTTCTTTACAAATCAATTGGCAAAGTTTTAATCATCCCTCCCACATATTTCAAATTTGAACCAAGGTTTGCACTGAGCACTAATTTCTTTGTCTTCTATTTCAACAAGCAAATTAGGTTAGATTTTTTTTGTAAAAATAAGAAAAGTTTGAAGAAACTTATTTTCTAGGAATTGAAATTAAAGTTGAATTTGAGTAAATTATTAATACATTAATTTGTTGTTACATAATTTTTGGTACAATTTCAAGTTTAAATTTACTTGAATGAACTTAAATAAATTAAATGAAGTTTTAAACGTATGTTTCGTAGTATTAGCATTTGTTGAATTACCGATAGTTTTATTTTTTCCAATAAATTTAAGTGAATACCTGAGAGATAAAAGTATTTATTTAACTGCTACACTCCACCCGAATATTTTATTTCAGCATACATTAAATTCTCGTTTGTAACCACAGTTCATTCGAATGTTAATTAAAGGAATTGACAAATTTCATTGAACTGTGTTTGCGAACGCAGCTTTCTCGTAGATGTCAATTACTGGAATTCATATCATCTGTGGTAAAGCAATTAGACTTCTGTGTGCATAGAATTAACTTCCACAAATTCATATACGTGAACACCGAATGACCTTATGTATACAAATGAAGCAGAATTACACTTCTATGGAATTTGCATTTATTAGCGCACTTAAACTACTGTATGATAGATTTATAAACAGAATTAAACTTCTGCATAAAGGAATTTATAGCCAGAGTTAAACTTCTTTGTGAAAGAAAACAGAATTAGACTTGTGTATATATGATGCGAAAACCTCAGAATAGACCACATCTTTTCAGATAAAGCTCTGAATCAAGAATTGTATCTAGTATCTATTGCACATAGCGTTTCATTTCGGCAAAGCTTATTTCACTCATTCGATTTCAGTGGTCTGATTGGAAATGTCAAATTCAAGTTAATGTGATAGTATACAGATCTTTTATAAGTCCAATTACTTACTACCGCAAAACACTATTCATACAAAATAAAGAGAAAAGTAAAATAGCTTAGTATCACGTGCAGATACTAAATAGAGCAACTTGAATAGCACGTGCTGCTATTAATCACATGGCTACAGCATAACCGTTTTTAGCCACGGCGGGGGGGGGGGGGGGGCACTTTAGAATATCTGGGCAATTTAAAAAAAATATTTTCTATATTACTTGGGAAACACATCGATTACAATACTGAAAGTACCCCTTGACAAAAAGCGCGGGAAAGTTGAAAAATACTCGTGCTGTAAACACTGTCACTGTTTTTAACTTCACAAGATCTGTAATTATAATAAAATATGCTGGTAGCTAGGTCTTGTGGCTTAAATTAGAAGATATTGCTCTTACCACGGGAGGGGGTGTTAAGTAATAACTAGTTAATAGAAGTATTTTTAAGGACTTTTATTTTTAACGATTCTAAATTAAATTAAATCATAAATACAAGACGAAAAAACAACAACTGCCTCGTCCGGGGTTTGAAACCGGGACCTTCCGCTTGCCGGGCGACTGCTCTTACCACTGACCTAACGAAACAGATGATTTTTCCTCTTGTCAGCTAATTACAAATTGATAAATGCAATCGCCCGGTAAGCGGAAGGTTCCGATTTCATACCCCGGACGAGGCGGTTTTTGTTTTTGTTCCTGTATTTAGAATCGTTAAAAATTAAAGGTCTTACAAATTCTTCTATTCTCTATCTTGACCGATTCTAACAAGTTTGGCATCCATTCCCGTCAGGGAACTGAAATTCTTCTTACAACTGTACTGTTTTAATAACAATCAAATTTACAAACTAAGCTACTTACTTAGTATAATGAACTAAACGTAATAAATTCAATGAAGTGATCTTAATGAACTGTATAGTAAAAATTATTGTCCCGAGTTCAATAATTATTGGGAATAATTATTGCTCATCTGTTTTATGCTTGGTTTTATTACCGTTTTATAGATATCTATATGCAATTTCATTTAATATCATTATCTGTATGTAATTATATTTAATTTGATGTTCAGGTTTGAAAAGTCACTATGCAATGACAGTGATGTTTTTATATGTTGGTATGTATGAAAATCTGTATCTGCACAGTAAAAAATAATTGCCTAAAGTGAGTGGCAACAATTTGTGCCACACATGTTAGGCATTTATTGATAAGATTACGGAAAGCTCCACCTTAGAAAACTAAGATTAGGTTTTTATCCCTAAAACGTTGTTTGGTTTTGCTCCCTCAAATGTAAAGAATTTTGGTTTTCCCTGTAAAATTTAGGGAATCTTCCCTTAAATGTAGGAAATTTTCATACTTTGTTTTTTGTTTTTCCCTAAAATATAGGGAATTTTAAATTCTTTTGTTTTTTCCCCTAAAATGTAGGGACTATTTCGTAAAATTTAGAGATTATTCCCTAAAATGTAGGGAATAGGTGATAGCACCGCACCACTCTCCACCATAGGTGAAGGTGATAGAAGACCAGCCCTTTTAAAAAAAATAAGAATAAGCTGAATAGCTCATTTCTTATGGTCCATACTACTAAGTAGTATGCAAGTTATGTTGGTGCACTGGACACGCTTAAACAAAATATTGAAAAACAATATATATCTTGTTTTCAAGACCAATGTGTGAATTATATAAACGAAAATATATTTCAATATAAAATGTTCGTTGAATGTTCTCTTCCTTATGTCCAAGAAAGCTTAACATTTCGAAAATTTTACGTACTTTAGAGGCGCTTTAGGGAAAAACGTGTCTTAAATTTAGAGAATAGTCCTAATATTTTTACGGTGTATGTATAGAATTTCGAATAATTCCCCTGGTCTACTTTCAGCAGCCAAAATCTAATAGCTAAACTAAATTGTAATGGATTGTTTTACTGGTTGAAAAATTTGTCATTAATTTCTCTACTATGTAGTAGGGACTATGTATACATTTTATTAATTTTCAATTGGGGTAAGTTGGGCCCTTCAAATCGTTTCGTTTGAAAGATCTACTTTCCCGGAATTCAAACTGTTGGTGAATTGTTTATAAATTTTTCTACCAAAACGCACCGTTCCCGCAACTAATCTTCTAGGATTCTATAGCTTTTGATATATAAGGATTAGTAGTTATTGAAACATAGATAACAGTAAAACTTCAGCTGTTTCGTCAGTCTCATAGTTGCTGCAATAAATTTTGTTGTGTTAAATTTTAACACAACTCTTACTACTAAGATCAAGCCTTTGAAGATCACGCTTGCTTCCTTCTGTTTGAATATTATTGAAACTTGACAATACAGTAATATTTAAAACAATTGAAATATAGAGCTAACTAAATCGGAAACACAATAATCGGTAACGTACTTACCAATGTTCCAGAACGATGTGGAGAAATTCATTCATTTTTCAGTTGTCACAGGCAAATTTAATATAACTAATTAGTTCGATTGACTGTTCGCTGACAAAAGCTCTGATACGGAATCCTGAATGCGCAAGCCCAACTGCCTGTTGACAGTTTTTACACCTTAGACGAAATCTCATAGATTGTACTAAATTTGTCAGTCCGTTCACAATGCATAGAAATATTAATGGTAGAGCAAAATGGATTCCACACCCACGCATAATATGTAAAGTTATTTTGCATGCCCGTCTGTGTGTTATCACGATAACTCGAGAGCGTGTTTGCGTAGATAGCTGAAATTCTTTTCATATTTTACTGGTCAAAAACACCTTAAGGGGAAACCTGAAATTTTGTAACAACTTCTTTAAAAGATTGTAAAATTTGGGCAACCCGTTCATGGTTTTCCAAAAATTGAAGTTTTAGAAGCATCCATATCAGATATTTTGATTCTACTGAAAAGTTCTTCAGAATATAATATCTTATGAAATAGGTTATAACAATGTTTGCTGTCCGACAAACCGTTCAAGAAATACATACGAAAAGACTTTACCAATCAAATTTGCACGGGCTGTTAACCATACGAAGTTATTTACGGGCACTCATCCAGACCAATTCTAGCTTTGATCCTTGTGCTTTGGTGTTTCTGCATACGAAAAAGATTCCATTGAGGAAGTTTTTCTGAAAAGTGACTTTTTAAATGTGTCAGAGTGGTCTTTTATTTTTACCATTATGCTCACGGTTTAAATTTAAGAAATTTCTTACAATAACTTGTCCAAGTTTTGTACCAATTTTTGTTTGTGACCATCGTGTGACTATGTATGTACAATTCAAGAATAATCTAAATTCTTACATTCAGAAAGTTCTTCACCGCTGGGCATTCGAAAACTCTCCTTCTTGAATAACAACTGTCTTAGAAAAATATTTTAAAAAAACCCTAAGTGAAAAACGAAGAAGTCACTTTCGCAGTCAAAATTAACTATAAATTTAAAATTATTGTCCAGGCATCCCTTGTTAATTTTGGTAACTCCATCGGTTTTTGATAATCAAATTTACTTACTAAGCTCGACGAATTCTTCCATACTATCTTTGATGACAATCTATTAAACATTTTCGTGTATTTTTTTAACTAGAATTTTTCAATGCGAAATCTTGCAAGGCTTAGTTTTTGCAACTTATCTAGCTAAGTGAGCAGCAACGTCATTTTTATTGAGTTTTTGTCAACACTAAATAATTTGGTTTCTATCGTCTGCGACGCCGATGATGGATGCACTGCTGTTGAATTTCTTTCTTTTTATACGATTTATAAACAATCTTTATTACATTTCTGTTTCTGTCCAAGTAACTTGTCCTTATCGAGAATTGCCTGCAGTAAAAAAAATCTTTTATAACCAGAAGCTACAGTGATAAATGGATTTTTTTTGTGCACAGAAAAGCTGAGAGAAATGTCTTTTCAAAACTCGCCAACGCCATTGTAAAAGCTTTTTCTATTTTCTTTATCTGTTACTTTCAAGCGTGGCAATTCTGAGTGCTGCAGACCGAGCTGAACAAAAGTGATTGGCAAGAAGATAACAATAATAACATTGTGATCAAAGAACTGAAATAACTTTTAAACCAAATTTCGTTGAAATCATGAGGGTGAAGTTTTCAATACCCTCCGGTTACTATTAGTGAATTTCGTTCAGTTCAGAGATGTCGTAACTTTTGCACAAAATATCCCGAGGTATTAACTGGTAATTTTTTTAGGGGCTCTTAAAGTGAGTGTCTAGGATTATAGTATCAAAGGCAAGTTAAATATCTCCATCAAATTAAAGCCTAAAAAAACTGACAAAAGAATTTGAATAAAATGAAGGAAATTTTATTACGTACGACGGCCTTGTTTGTACGAATATAGGGTATAGGAAAGGATATTGTGACTTACAAAATGAAAAATGCATTGCAAGCTAATATGTCTTACAAGATTTACTTTGTATGTTGGCCACTTATATTAATAACTTATATCTCTCGCCGGTTTTTTTATAGTGTCGAAATTTTAAAATTTCTACCTTTCATTTCCCCACTTACCCCCTTTTTATCCATGATGAAATCTATAGGGGTTATCATTCGGTTTGTAATGCATACAAATAGTACTAGTAGAACAAAATAAATTGAAATGGACACCCATGCAGAAAACTGAAAGCTATTTTGATTTTGTCAGTCTGTCTGTCACGATAACGCGTTTACTTAAAGAACTGAAATTTTGCACACGAGGTTTTTTAAAAAAAATTTAGACTCATTTTCGAAATGGGACAAGTCAGGTAACTCCATCGTAGAGCTGCCGCCATACCAAAATTTCGTTTTTACTATATATTTTAACACTGACGTCAACGAAGAGAGCTGAAATTTTGTTATCGCAGAAATTGTAAAAAACAAATTAAAAGTACACAATCGGGCAACCCCTTCTTGGTGTTGCTATATATTTAGTATAGATTTCACAATTTTCCACCTTTCTAGAACACAAAAAAATATGGCAAAAGGAACATATACACCCATATGGTTATAGCAGCAACAGCCATGTGATTATTGGCGATGCAATTCTTTATCATCACGTGGAAGCGTTAGTTATAATTTTATAAGAGAAGTTGCATTCTTATTGCGGAAAATCGAGCTGTCTTTCTTGGGAGAAGTGTTCTCGTGAGAAACAAAGGTGTTCACATTACCACGAGAACAAAAGAATTGTGTCGCCATGATGTTTCATCAGAATTTTGTGTACTTGAATTACACCCGTGAATTGTTGCTTACATCACTAGTAATTGTCAGTTGGAGCATTGGCTGAAGTAGAGTTCATAATTTCGATTTTTCAATCCTTTCTGATGACGGTAGATACTGGTTATGCTCACCAGATAATGTCAACGGAGCTGTAGCAACAAATTATTTTGAATTTTATATAAAAATAGTTTACTTGTAACGAGTACAGGACTTTTTGTTTTGAGAGTTTATAAGATGTACAATTCGGTACGAAAGTACTGACAGAAATCTTGCCTCTGATAGGTGGAGCCCTCTCCTGGTGTTTTTAAGTTGAAGATAAAAAAGGTGATTAACAAATGTCGGGAGTGTCGTCAGGATTGCATAGCCTTTTGATTTTTGCCTATAACTTCCGTTTAAGAAAGAATTTGGTCAATCCAAGTATAGTTTTGGAAAGGTCTTGGAAAAAGAAACACTTTTGCTGAACATTGCAGTTTGAACGGGCGAAAACGGAAAAAATATATACCTAGGCATTAAAATAAAAGGTAAAATGCTGTCAAAGTTGGCTAGTCGACGAAAAATATGTTGAAATGATTGAAAATGACCTGGAAAAATTAACTGAATGAAATAAAAAGCTGAATTTGTTGCATTTTTTCTATTTTTTACCGAAATTTGAATGGCACATTATTCGAAATCGCATTTCCGGCAAATGTCGATATATTGACGCACCTCAAATACACTTTCTCTTGCATTGTCCTAAGAGGGCTTTTTTGGACTTTTTTTGGCGGGCATCTTCCTCTAGCTGGTGTTTTATGTATGGACTTCGTTGGGATTGGTGCTGCACGTTTTTTGGCATCATCCAAGCACACAATCACAGTGGGTCAACCCTGACTACACAAAGTGGCCAACCTGGACGAAAAGCGCCATTGCCGAAGCACGTGACACCACAACCAATCATGTTACATTATTCAATTTTCTTCTCGATGTACTTTTAAGCATCACAATACAATCACAATGCTTAACTTGATGATTCCATATTTTCTCCTCACTTTCTGGCTGTACTCACTGCTGCTATAAAAAACTTTTTGGAATTTCAAACTACTGAGTGCACAGCCAGGCCCATGCGTAGAATTTTTCGAAGGAGGCAGCTTTGAGATAGAGAGCTTCAAACTTAAATACTTTAATTAATTTACCGCTTAATGATTCAATATATATACAATTTTTTTTCTTTTTTGTTTCAATAAATTGATATGCCAAGGTACAGAAAAAATCATAAGGAATTGCATCGAGCCATAAATAAGTTTTGAGGCTACGCAAAGTGGAAAATGAACGCCCATTCGGAGTTATGATCACAGGTGGCATAATTTGCAAAAGGTCATTTAGAATGCATGCTTGCTGCAGATATCAAGAGCCGCTAGCGAATTGTTAGTTGTTTTGTCTTCAATTCGGCGCCGCCAGATTTTGACTTAATTGATCCATACTTAAGATGAATTGCCGTGTAAAGGTGTAAGTTTCGAAGAATTGTTGACACGCTGCCTCACCAAAAAATTTCAATCATGATATGTTTGACAAAACAATGTGATTTTTCCAAAAACGGCTCTTTAGAAGAGTACTGAGCAGATCAACGTATGGTATGAAGATCTGTGGTAGCTTATATCTCACGCTTGTTGCTTAGTTATTTTTAATCTCCGCACTCCTCTTATTATTTCGTTACCGCTGTGTTACTTATTCGAAATAGTTTTCAGAGTAGTTTTTTATATGGTTTTTGAAATATTTTTGATATGTTAGTCTAGATTTTGTATTGTGTGCAACAGGAGTAAAACAGGAATCTAACTGTTAATTTTAAAAGAGGTATCTAATTTAAAAAGTATTAGTATTATGTTAAAATATAAAATTATTTTATATTGTATTTTCCTTGGAATATAATAATAATCTTCAATTGTGTTATCATTGTATTCCACCGTTTTGTTTAATGAGATTCAAGCCTTGCCTTGGCAGCCTGCTTTAATTTTTTGAAAAACCGTCTTGAAACCCCCTGTCGATTTCTTTCGTCGATACACAAGTTCGTCCTTTGTAGCATCTAGCGATAGTTTCTGTCAAGCCTTGATTTTTTATTTGCAAATTGGCGCGATAAATAACGTTCTATTATGAGCGCGCCTTTACCTAGAAGTGCACAGCACATATTTTGCGTTCATGCTCCAAATCTGTAATGTCACGAAAAGATCGTTATCACTGCGAGAAGTTTTCAGCGCTCAAACATTGGTGGCACTAGTGGTTAAAAAAAAAAACGCAGATGGCCGACCTAGACGACAGGCCAAGCCTGACGATACTCCCTTAAGGAGGATTTACATTATGATGACATGCATTTTTTACAGAAATTGTGAGGGAGATAGTTTACTGAAATTTAAATGCTGCCGAAGCAATCATCACAATACCTCACACGTACAGTCCCCTCTACTTTTTATGGCAAACATCCCAAATTATCAAACAGGCAAACTGTCAAATTGTAAATTGTGAATTGTCAAGTTTTTAATCGCGAGTTATTAATTGTTTATTAAAAAATAGAAACAGACGAAGAAGTTTTGCTAATCGACATTATATTTAGTTAGTACTGAATCTGAATCAGAAGAAAGAGCTTTACCCCAGAAAAAAAATGAAAATGTAAGTGCTTGATTTTTATAAGCAAAGGGATCAGCTGGGCGCTCATAGTACAATTGTGAATACTTTGAGTGTAAATGATCCAATTTTGTTTAAAAATTATAGGCGTATGACTCCAGAACAATTCGAAAATCTACTAGGAATTGTGGGGCCCCATATAAATAAAGAAAATTGCATACGAAAGGCGATTAGTCCAGGTGAACGATTGGCACTTACTATTCAGTAAATGTTGACTTTGAATTAATATGTAAGTATATTTCATAATCTAACTGAACCCAATATTACAGATATCTAGCTTCTGGAGATTCACAAAGAAGTATAGCTTTCGCTTATTTGTGTTCACCTTCAACAGTTGTAATGTCTAGTTTGATGTTTCCAGGCGGGGTCTATTCGTAAGGTTTATTTTCGTTCAGCGACGAAACCAAATATTTTGACCCTCTAATGAGAATACGATTTATAGCAATAGTGTTTACTTTAAACCATTTTTTTATGTTGTTGAACTGAGTTCTTTCTTCTTAGGCCCAGAGATAAAAAAAAGAAGACTTGCAGTTAGTGCTTGAGCTCTATATTAACGGTTTCATCACAATCACAATACTTATTATAAGAAAATGCATGCATATGTAACTAAAACGAATTAAATAAATATGAAAAAATCTATCTTATCTAATCAATTATGCACCTTACTAACTAATCAAATCATTTAACCATGCGCTCACTTATCTGGAGTCTAATCTTCTTTGTTTTATTCGCCTTTCTTCTTCTTTTGTCCAACGTGGTCCGGTCTCGAAATTTTGCGTGTCGTGTCCTTTTATTTATTGAGTTTGCTTGTTTGGTTTCTGCTTTGCTTATTTTTTGTGCATAGTTTTAACTCTGTTGTTTTTCCTTGTTTTATTATTGCTTGGCCATCTTCCACATTAATTACACAATTACCTTCTGGGTAAACGTTTTACTTTTCTTTTGTTCGAAGTTTATTTCACTTTCACCAGTATACGTCTATATAGTCAATAATTAGCCATTTGGCTGTATAAAATTAATTACAACTTTATCACTAGTTATTTTAAATTTAGATCATTTAAAAACATCTACACTACTTCGTGTATAAGCCCAGAAGAAGGAGCCCACGTTCAATTTCCTCTTTTTTCTCTTTTCCGCCCAGAAGGAAGTTTCCCTACTTCTTTTCTTTGGATTTAGATTTAAATTGGGCTTGTCCGAAAGGCGAGTGGATGCTATGTAGGCGTCCAATTTTACTTTCAATTATAATTGGAACGTTACACATTTCACAAAATAATGAAAGAAACTACCCGGATAATTTGGGAAAAGTTGAAAGGAGAAGTGTATGATAAATTCACCAATGACAGCTTCAAAGCAAGTGCAAATGGCTTTGCAAGCCAGTGGCAATATCCGAATTGTTTGGGAGAAATTGATGAAAAACACATTCTAATACAGGTATGCACAGATAGCCGAAGGATCTTAATACGTGATTGTACGAACGAAAATTATAATAATTATGTTTTAGGACCCGCCAAAATCGGGCTCAACTATTGCCGTCTTTAAAGACGGCAATGGCTCAACCTTTTATAATTACAGAAAACCCCATTCAATAGCTTTACTGCCAATTTGTGACGCGAACTACTTGTTTACAATATGTGATATAAGTAGGTGCCACCGGCCGACAAAGCGATGGTGGTATTTTCCGTCATTGTGAATTTGGCAAAGCATTTTCATCACATCAATTGGATTACGTTAATTTTTACAAAGAAATCTAGGGAAACCTTAGACAACTTTTATATTTTTTCTTGTGCGATTTCATTAAGGCACACTGTCCCATATGTATTCATCGCTGATGATGCATTTCCTCTTGCAGAAAATATGATTAAGCCCTTTAATAAGGCAAATCTCACCATCACGGAGAGGATTTTTAATTATAGGCTGAGGAGAGGCCGTCGTATCATCGAAAATTCTTTTGGAATATTATCGTATAAATGGAGAATCTTTAGAAATCCAATTATTGCTGAAGTTAGTACTTTCGAAAACATTACCGGTGCTTGTGTTTGCCTTCATAATTGACTAAGAAACCAGCAAAATGAATTTATTACTCCGGGATT
This sequence comes from Dioctria linearis, assembly GCA_963930735.1. Classification (NCBI taxonomy): domain Eukaryota; kingdom Metazoa; phylum Arthropoda; class Insecta; order Diptera; family Asilidae; genus Dioctria; species Dioctria linearis. The sequence continues at coordinate 55,516,364 of OZ005740.1, forward strand.
GGTAGATGTAGAGCAGCTAGGTGGAAGCATTATTCCGGGCAGTTGGAGACAAGAAGTTTTAAACCAAATGTCTACAACTCGACTATCGGTGCGAAGGATGCCCGAACAAGTTTTGCTGATTATTTTATGACGGAAGGAGCGTTGCCCTGGCAAATGTCTAACATATAAAACGCTGAATAAAAATTTTAATTTCAATTCATGGACAATGAAATTCCCAGAACTATCCTCAACAATTTCTCATCTTGTTGCTCTATTTTCAATTATTTCCAATGCTCACGTTGCACGTTGTGGATGGTGAATCCATTAATTGATTTAGGAGGCTTAATAATAAGATTTTGATTTATTTATTAACTACTGTACTGTCTGGGTTCATACTTGTCGTCTAAAAAAGATAACAATCTGGCATATTTATACTCTTTTGCTGTGACGCAAGCCCCATTTGGCACTCCCACTTTGGTTCGCATATAAGTGCTTTTTATGCCGTCCTACCGCTTTCTTAAATTGGTTATTTTTAATTCATTATAGTCTGTTAAGTGAAATATTAATCAGAATGAGAATTATATCTACTATATGTTGTTTCGTACTTATCTCGTGCTACTTCCCTCCAAAGTTGGGGCCTCATCATCCTATTTTTATAAGCGGAGCTGCTGAGATCCCACAATTCCTCCCGGTTTCGTACGGCTTCAACTAATTTGTCAGCTACAAGTAAAGTAATAAGTAAAACTAAATCAAAATTCAAATTAAAAGAAGGGACGAGAGAAACAAAAACAATAAAAGATAACAAATGCGTGCGTGTCAACAAGAAGCCCTATGAACATATAGGTAATTATATATCACTTGGAACAAAGAGACAAGCAGGGAATTTCACACAAAGAGTATACAAACTCAACCGCCATTTAGAGACACGCAAGCAATTTGCAGGTAAACTAATTAATCCAAGCGTCAAAAGAAACAATTGCTAATATAAATGAAGAGTTCCTCACGTCAATATCATTTTCTGGAGTAACCGGAGTTCAACAAGCAGCCGTAGAGGAGTATTCTGCTCCAAAATGTTCGCCAATCAGCTCCGAAAAACTCCACTGGAGTGAATCTGTTGACGCACTGCTCCCTGCTTGTGGTTGGAAAACAATTTCCGAAATAACTTCAATATTTTCTATATAAAGATAATTAAAAACTTTGAATTTCGCAATATTTAATTAAAAATTAAAAACTTATTTTATTTCCTTCCACTTTAATAAATAATTTCACTTGACAGATATGTATATGCCATAAAATTATAGTAACAACATCAATATGGTAGCACGAGTAGTCGAAATTGTCAAATTACCAATAACAATGAGTTTCAGTAACTATAAAAACTCCCTATGCTCGAGGTCTTTTTATGCTTGCGGATAAGCACACAGTGACAAAGACGAGTTTGCTACTCTTGTCACTCATCAATAGATTTCCGTATATGATGTACTATCTCCCTCACAATTTATGTAAAACATGCATGTCATCATAATGTAAATACTCCTTTATACACAAAACTACAGGATGTGATGGCGCATGTGGCTTAAAGTAGAAAATAGCAAAGAGCACGCCAAATCTCTTAGTCGGTTAAAAATGTACAGGGTGTCTAATACTTTTCGGTTTCAATATTTTTGAGGTTTGACTCATATATGCAAAGGAGCGTTATATTGTAAATATTTAAGGAAAATAGTAGGTGTTCATTTATAGTGTTTGAAGTATATAGGTATGTGTGAGTTGCAGAGATGATTCGATGGTGAGGTATAATAGAAAATCCTCTCTAATAGAGAAATTCTTGTCTAATCTTAACCAAAATGGGTTTTTATATTAAGACATCGATTAGAACTAGGAAAACAAATAAATATTAGGGCCAACATTAACCAATTATTGAAAATTCGAATTATATTTTGGAATACGTTAACTTTGCAAGGAAATGGCCGAATTTGCAACAAACTAACATGGAAAATTCTGTTTATGCACAGATTTTTTCATTAGCTCCTGACAACTCCATTTTACACAAATGTTGGTAATTACTCTGATGGAATAGAGCTGATGAAGGCAGTGCTGTCCATTTTAATTTTCCCCTAAATGATTATTGAAAAAAAGGGAGACGTTATTCTTGCTTAATTCGAACGCCAACCGAAATTTTTTTTGAGCAAAACTGCGCAATTTTAATTGTTGTTTTCGTCAATTGCTTGTCAACACCGCAATTTGGCTTATATGATATCTCTCCTCTAACTAAAACTAAAACAAATCGTCGGCTTTAACTAAACTGAAAGTGCCACTGACCTGGAGGCTGCAATATACGACTTGAATCGTTTTTCCAATCTAGAACATTGCAAATATTGATCTCCTAGTTGAATTACTTTACCATCTTCCTTGAAAATGTTTAAATATTCTTCGGGCTTCATAATGTCCTCCTTCCATTTAACCTTGTTTTCAATCTGTGCAAATACCCTGCCGGGTGGTAAATGAAAAATATTTTTAGATGCTTCAAAACATAGCCAATTACTGCACATACCGATCGTCGTGGTATTATTTTTGTGGGCTGTACACCCATCGCAAATTAATTGCAGAGTTCTGGTAGACGCAGATATTTCTATATTTTTAAGGCGATTATGTACTGCGGAGGCAATCCGTATTTAAACCTAAAAGCATTACAGGAATAGAAACTAAATTATAAAATATCGTTGAGAATTATACCCTAAGGAAGGAGTCTCAGCGGCAAATCAAAGGCGTAGAAAGGCATATACTGAGCTCTTAGATCAACGAGGGCCGGCTAATGCTCATGGCTTGGGGTGGATGAGAAAAATCCCTTTGATCTCTGAAAACTGAGAAAAAAAACCCTATGTACGTAAAAAAAAAGAAACCCAAAAGGCAACGAAACTCAGAATAGCGAGAACTACACCTGAAGATACTATCCCCTCTGTGTAATCAAGTCCACATTGTCTTCATGCACCTTGTCTTCCTCCCGGTCCACAAGTGCTCCTGCAAAACACTTATTCACTCATTAAAGAAACAAAGATAAATTATTCTCCCGGATTCTAAAAAAAAAGCAATACTAACATTAGAATACACTTATTCAAAATAACTATAACATTATGTAGGTATATGTATAAGAAAGGAAAAAAAAGTCAAGGATTTAATTCATGCAAATCATTACTACTCAACTCCCCAGGTTGGTAAGGCACTAAGCTAGCAAACGTTACAATTGAGCTATAAGTAATCCAGAAAAAAAAGAAAACTTAGACTGAGAGATCTAAGCCAATTTAATCAAACTATAAATAATTCTTATGTACAGGTTAGGATAGCTTTTTTTTTTGTGAAGGACCGATCTTTCTTTACTTATTCAAAAAACAAGTAAAAAATTTAGAAGACCAATTTTTATGATACCCTAGAATCTAGATGAATGCCCGTTTGTAATTTTCTATGGTCCTTCTGTGCAAGTTTCATTTTTCAAATGGTTTTTGAATATATTTCTAGAACAGCAAAAATGATTTCAACCAATATTATAGGATTTCTTATTCTGAAGAAGTTTACGGCACATCAAAACCATATACGACTACTCGTTTTCACAGAATATGTAAAAATCTTAAATTTTTATATAGCAACAGAAAGAAGGGGTTGCCGATTTAGTTTATTTTTGAAATTATATTTAAAACACTATGCACAAAATTTCAATAGTGGAAAACGAAGTTTTTCTATGGCAGCCCCACGAAGGAGATGCCCGATTTGTCTCAATTTTGAACTTAATTTTACTTTTTTTTTAAGTATGTGTACAAAATTTCAGCTCTCTATCAAATTATCCTGCGCACGGACGGACGGACGAACGGACGGACATACAAAAATCAAAATAACTATAATATAATGGGTGGGTGTTTAATCCATTTTGCTCTACCATCATTACTTCTGTGCGTTACAAACGGAATGACAAACTTCGTATACTATAGAGTTCATCCAGGGTATATAAATATAACTGAATAAAATGGAAAAGACAGCTTTTGCAGAATAATATTGTACTGAAAAACGCTTAAACCATTAAAACCTGCCCATACTTCCGGTCGTAGGATTGTCTTGAAATTTCGGAATGCTTGTATAAGCCATGGAAGTTGGACATAAAATTTTCAGATTTTTACCGGCAGGCATACCTGAGATATGAAATGGGTATTTAAATACCCAACAGGCTATAACGGGTTTCTAGTTTACTTGAATTCTTGGATAAACGAGAGTCTGCTTAGAATAGTAATTATGGAATATAATTTGCGCTAGTCTGTAGGCTTGCATTAGCTGATAGTAACATTTAGGATTTTCCTCATTACTATTTTGCAAACTGTTAGCACGCGTGTTCGCGTGTTGAAGTTGTAATTTGGTAAGTTTGGACCTTTATGTATTTTGTAGTAGACCTTCGTTCGTGACCATGTAAGTTTAGTGCTTCATTTTAAAAGCTCGTCATTGTGTTGTTTTCCGAAATATTTACTAAGTTTGAATTGGAGGTGAAAGAGGATAGTTTGAGTCAGAAGGAAGGTAATTGTCGATGTGAGGACAAAATAAATGTGATCATTGCTTCACAGGATACGGTTGAAATTTCATTGAAGAATTCGACGACAATATTCAGATAATCACCGATGAAAATGACCTGCCTTTTGAATAAGATTCCATTTTGAGATCGAGTTTCATTGCATCGACGATAATGTGCACTATCCCAATGGAAGTTGCGAAAAAGATATAAGTAATGAGCCACATCCTAGAATTCCCGTCAAATTTTTCACGCAATGCTTGATAAACGTGTAGCATCAAACTAGACTCTTCGTAAAAATTCTGAGTTTGAGGACCCATTCCTTGGCATGCTGTACATCATTGGCTACCATACTTTGCAAATACTCGCCTATATTGGTCCAATCCGGCTAATTAATCAAGGACTCTGTGGATAGAGACAGATTCAACGGAATCAAACAGAATGTGCATGTTTGCGATAGCAAGAAGTTGAATAATGAAATCAAACCTTCAAACTGTTCTCCATTGGTTGAGCTAATGTACCTGCTAATTTATGCAATTCGGCGTGTTGTCACACAATTTGTGAATCACGAGCAAACGATTGCATATTACATAAGGCATTCCTGCAAAATATTTCTTAAAAGCAAGCCACTTAAATTTGGTTGTAAGTATATTGATGGTTGGCGTCACCCACTGGATACTGCTACTTCTAACTATTCATGCTATATGCTGGTGCATCAAGAAATACGGATACAAATTATGGTCTTGGCGAAAACGCTGTTTTGCAATAGTTACCGCATCTTGAGAATCGTTACTTTCGCCGATTTCTTTACCAGCCATAAGCTGATGTATAGGCTAAATAATCTTCGCATCCGGAATTATGCGTGATAATCGCACTAACCGTGTAACTCTAATGGATGTAAGAGGAATGAAGAAGCATCCGCCTGGCATATATGATTTTCAATTTGACAGGACTAATAACTTGCAGTGGTATGACAACTGCCTAATTATTAAATCTTTCAATTGATTCACGCCATTGATTGTATAATGTTCCATTTTATGCTCGAATGTATAACGTTTTAAGACATACGCTAATGTGTCGTGCCAGGCGCTATAATAAGTAGAGCCGCAAGATGGGAGCAATCAAGCAGCCGTTGCTCATTTTGACAATGCAATGAGCAACTGCTGCATTAGAGTACGGGGAAAGAAGTAGTATTGGTCAAGCACATGGAAGTGACATGTCTTGTGCGCGAAGTATGAATGCTCAACATTTATGAGCCAATTTGAGTTTCGTGTGAACATTGTGGAAGCTCTGGTAACACTGCGGGAGGTTCGTACTCCCGGTATTAGTACTACAGTCCAAATGGTCAGGGGTACTAATCGGATTGATCATATTGTTGATAGAATAACAAAACGTCTAATGCGACACTAAACCTGAGTTTGGTTGTACTAAATGCAACGTGAATCCCAGGTACTTCATCGACTACCATAATAACGTTTCACGTGATATCGAAAATGTTTTAATATAATAGTTTGCTAATTTTTAAAATATTTTATTATATTTACATATAATTAAACAATCTTGAATTCTGACCTTTTGAATACAAAGAGTTCTTTTTCAATTTTCATGTGTATTATGTTCACTCTTTGGCCTGTTGGGTATTCAAATATCCATCAAGGTAAATTATCTCCAGAGACCCATGAATTGATGGGATCGTGGCACTTTTTTTTATTCGATAAAAGACACTAGAGGGTAAAGGCTAACTTGCCCGAATAGATTTTCCCGATTTTCTTATTCGTAATAGTTTCATAGGAAGTTTTATGCCAATTTATTATTTGTGGAAAATTCATGACATTGGACTGTGGAAAAAGGCAAGTAAATACAAAAATTTCGATTTGTTCGTCAAAACTGTTAATAGTTCTATCTTTCTCCTCACTAACAGAAAAGGAATGAATGCGATATCTCTAACCAGTCGCCAGATATATTTCTTTAAGCACACTAGTCTTTTTGGGTATTTAAATATCCAACAGGCATTAATGGGTTAACTTGCAACAGATTTAAGTTAGTGTAGAAAAGCATTCGAATGCGATAAAAACTCATCTGGGATAAGTGGATTCTGCAATTAGTAGTAGCTTTCAGTACACTTTTGTATGGAACTGAGCAAGGTCTGAGGCGAATTTAAATACGTTGCAAAGAACAATTTAGGACCTACAGAGATACATGTAACATCAGTTTGAGTTAAAACTCGGGTGTACTTGCTTATAGACGTCACAATATTTGTAAACAAATAACACGGAATAATAGATGCTTCTTTGGGGTTAATATTATTATTCAAAGGTTTCGTATCGTCAAGTTGATTTGGCCTGATTGCCTACGGATAGTTCTAGTAGAAAGATTGTGAACAGAATTTAGTTTGAATCAAAATTTTAGTAAATATGATGCAGCTAGGTAAAATAGTAAAGCTAAGCCACACCTATAGTTACGATGGTATACCTCATCGGAAACCTAGATTTAATGAAACTTAATTGGTAACTGAAATTTTTTGCTTTCCAAATTCATGCAAAATATAACCACGTAGTGCGTGCCTTCTACGTTGGATTAGGTTAGATTATGCACATAGTCAAGGCTGAACGCTGTCCAGCTCCTATTCTTACATATAATCTCCGCAGAAGTAATTATATTACTATAGCGGAATCTTCCTGGCCAGCTCAACAACTGTCTCATTTTCTGGTAGCTCATCAGAATAACTATATTATGAAAACGTTGAACCAGTAGTAGTAAAAAACGACCCAGAGTTTTGATTGCAGCTTTTCTGTTAATGTAAATATTAATATACCGATCACTCCCTGCGATACGAGCGTCTTTTAGCAGCATCACTGCGTTTTTTATTGGAAGACACTGCAGTAATATGTGCTAAGAGGTACGATTATATATTTCAAAGGATGCTGTTCGATCCAAGGATGTAATTTAACCTCTACCTAGCAAGACTAACCACCTTGTGGCGATTAACACCTCTAACCTGTTTTATCTTAATCTTAATGTAATTATTTTGGTTACTTTAGCAAACTGCTAAGTCGTTTATCATGTGCATATCTACACACTGAAATAAGTTTGATCGTCTCGTACTCTTTATTTGATTTTTTTTTATCGTTTCAGGAGAACTTTCAAAACAAATTGAAGAAAAACTATCCTGGTAGAGGTCACCAGCCGTATTGAATCCACCATCATTTCAGAGGTTATATTCCAGCGGAGTCGCTTACTGTTTTTGCGTACGAGGGACCAGCTTCGACTTTGTGTAAATTTGTTTTGAGGGTACTAGAGGAAATGAGGAGTAAATTTTATGAAATAGAAATGTGGTTTTATTGACGCTTCGGATTATGATCCAGTTCCGACGACCGATCGATCAGACTAGCTATCGGTGAGAATAAACTTTCGTTCTACTTTGTCTCTATTCGTCATATCATTAGATAATTTAGTGTGTGCTTGTATTTACAGGGGGTCCCTAAGTGCAAAAAATTGTTGGGTGCTGGTGAGGAAATCCTGAACATTTCTGAGATAATGGGACTTAAAGATATTAGGGCATGCTTTCACAGATCACCCTGTAAACTCTCCCTCCACGTTACACCCTATTACAATGATTATGATAGATAGGCAATGATTGGAGGTTTCCATCGGTCTATACATTTTCCCCTTCTCCCCTCCGTTTTCAAGTTATGGATCAACAAGTTTAAAATTTCGGAATTTCAACTCTTTTTTTTTTATTTAACTACTATTCTTAGCATCAAGACCAGTTTTCATATTGGATTTAAGAATCCCAAAAGCTAAGCTTTGAAATGATCTATTACTCTCTAAACCCAAAGCGCAAAGAAACCCGAAAAGGGTCACTTTTTGGCTACAGACTGTATGTCATTTCAAAGCTACGTTTTTGGGATTATTAAATCCAATATAAGAAATTAGTCTTAATGACGTATTTCTTAATGAAAACAGTAGTTAGATAAAAAAAAACCAATTGAAATTCCGAGATTTCGTTGACCCATAAATTCAAAACGTAGGGGCGGAGGGGAAATATCTTACACACCATTGGAGAGATCCAACGATTGTCTACCTATTATTATCTGTCGTTATCATAGGGTGTAGATTGGAAGAGTTACGGGGTAATCTGTGAAAGCATACCCAAAATATATTTAAGTCCCATTATTACGGAAACCGTTAGGATTTCCCCCACCACAAATACTTTGTTCTTCTAAATATGGCCCACATCCTTCCGGTTTCACACCACTTGCGGGTCACCCTGTATGTATATAGGTAATATTTCAAACGCGATTATTAATTAAAAAAAGGAAGTAAAATAAAAGTAAAAGCAATAATATATTCACAACTGCACTTAGCACAATTGATTCAAGGCTAATTCGAAACTTATTTACTTAATTCACTTATTACGACTATGGCTGATGAACTTAGAAGAAAGACTGACTTTCTGGCTTTACCTAAGCTTTGATCAAGCTTTTTCTGTATTAGAGAAACGTGATCGAGTAACCTGAGTTTGCGGAATGTTATCGAAATTCTGTGAACTGCGTGCTAACGTAAGTGTCGTTTTTGTGGGAATATTTTTTATAAGTTGTAAGCCATGAAGATTTATGCCGAGGTAAATAGGTTTTGTGGAAATAATGAGGATTTTAGCTGAACGTCGAAGGGTTTTCTTGTGGTGATAAAAAAACACGATATATATCAAAAATTCGTTATTAGTACATACGTACATCCCAATCCGCTCATAATTTGTTAAGCACGCGTTTGCTCTTTGTGGACTGTCGAATGAAAATCCCAACAACTTGAAGTGGGAATAAAATGAAAATATGTTCAGTTTTCTCAAGGAATGGTATTTATTTAAACATATAGAAAAACAAGTAAGAAAGCTAGAATTAGTGTAAGACCAATTCTTATGCACCCTAGATGGATGCGCGTTTGTAATTTCGTGTAGTCACCCATCTGTGCAAGCTTCATTATTGAAGTGGTTTTACGCATATTTTTTCTTGAACGGTTCGTCGGACAGCAAAAATAATTAAACGCACTTTCATAGAATTCTATATTCTGAAAAAACGTCTGATCGTTTTCATTGTACGAGTATTACGTAAAAACCCCAAATTTTTATATGGCAAGAAGGGATTCCCCGATTTAGTCAATTTTGTTTAACCTTATTTGCTATTGGTATGAAGAAAAGGTCAAGTACATATACGTCGACGCGTTCTCACGCAGTGGCCAAATATATAGTGAAAAACAGAATTTTTGTATGGAAACCTTAAGAAAGAGTTGCCCGATTTGTCTCATTTTAATTTCAGTTCAGGGCTTTTTAAAGCCGGTATGCCAAATTTCGGCACGCCAACTGAACATGCTCTCGAGTTATCGTGCAGCCGGACGGACGGACCGGCATGGAAAAATCAAAACAACTTTTAATTTCATGCAGGGGTATACAATACAATTTGCTCTACCATATTTATTCCTATGCGTTACAAATGGACAAACTTAGTATACCCTATGATTTCATATAGCGTATAAAACTATATAAGGGAATATATTTTATAGTTTGGGAAGAAAAAAAATTCATACAGCTTCTAAGAAATGTTGTGAGTGCCATTGGTTGAAACATGAAAACGTTTTAAGTGCACTACGGTTAATTTGAAAAGGATAAAAGTGTAACGAAGAAATATCTGTTCTTCTTCTTCTTCTTCCACTATTGATTTTGATCCAGAGCTGTGCGCTAGTCACGCGAACTGGGGCTCTTTCACAATGGCTTGACTCTATGGGGTATAACGCCAGAACAAAATCGTGCCGTGTCCGCCTATATGTTAATGCCATGTCCGGCGTAGTTGATTGCCACGTCCAGCTGTTTGTTGTTTGAGTATGTCGTCCAGTCACTTCCGACTATTGCTGGATGTGATGGACATGATGATAGTGATGGACAACAAAACAAGAGACATCTACAAATGAAAACACATAACATACAAGGATGGAAATACAATCACTACGCAGGGAGTGGGATAGGAAGGTCTCTTAGCGTTTCGCCAATCAAATTGAATTAATGAGTTTAGTGGAATGCATCGGTGGCACATTTACACCTGCAGCAAAACGTGCGTATTCTTTGAGCCTACTGAGTACACAGGGCTCCAGCAGGCTTTCCAGAAAACTAGCGCCTAGGATGGTTGGAAAGCCATTTCTGATTGATCCAAACCGGGTGCAAGTTAGAATGCTGTGCTCTATAATATTTGGTGTGTTGCATGTGACACAGTTGACTAGGTTAGATTTGCCTATAGTCTGAAAGAGCTTGGCGTCGTACCTATTGCCAGCATAGAGTCTATTTATGAACCTGGTTTCCTTAGGAGAGAAATCCCAATCAAACCACGGAGGTTTTCAGGGTAAGAGAAAAAAATTCTTGTAGAACGCAGCAGAGGAGGTGCACATGCGGGTGAATTCTTCATCCCAGTCCTTATACATGAGACCGTTCGTCATAAGTGGGCGTCCTCCAGGGATAGTGTGGTCTGCGAGATCTGACCTGACACTGCAGCTTGCTTGGAATTTCTGTCCGCCAGCTCATTTAGGGCTAAACCGCTGTGACACGGCAGCCAGAGGATACGAAAGGCACAGGACTGGTTCTGAGCTATTCGGTTGAAAATTGAACTCACAGTTGGTGTAGATCAGGTCAAGGACTGTGTTGATACACTGATTCGCAGACTTTCCCTTAGTGTAGGCGAATGAGTATTTCAGGTGAAGTTTCTTCTCCCTTAGGTGCTTGTTTAGCCTGTCAGACACAATACTGTTAATGCACCTGATGGAGGTGGATATCAGTGCAATCGGTCTGAAAGTATCAAGGGCATTTACGGCTTTGTTTCTTTGATTTTCTTTACATGAGGTGGGATTGTGTTTGAAAGCCATAGAGCATTTAGTGTGTCCAGTAAGGAGCAGCGGGCTGTCACATTGAGGTTCTTGAAGGCAAAGAAGAGGATGCCATCTAAGCCTGGCGCTGACAACTTGGACTTTATTCTCAGGACATCCAAAAGTTCGTCCAAGATGAGGGGGCTAGGAGACTCTGAGGCTAACCAATTGGTGGAGTACCTGAGTGCATACACTTCGCCCAAGGAGGGAGGCCTGATGAGAGATTGGAGAAACTCGAGGGATTTGGTGTCATCCCATTTCTGATAGGCATCAGAACCTTGGAATTTGGTGGACAGGTTTCGGCAGATTTTGAAGAAATTACTAGAGTCCAGCTGCTCCAGGTCTTCTACAAATTGAGTGGTAGGTGAGGCTTTAGCTTAACGAATAGATCCTTTTGGAGCCCGGAGATAGCTAGGTATTTGTTGAGTGATGCAGCTGATGAGCTACTAATATGCTCAGAGAAAGCAGCCTTTTTGTTTTCACAGAGATGTTGGATGTTCGGATTCCACCATGACTTGGGTGAGAATTTGCTGTAAGGTAGTGTGAAAGTGTGTTTCTCAATAATTTGTTTGATGTCATCAGCAATGGAGTCAGACCTGCCGAGGCCCCTTAAGTCTTCTAATGCTCGAGTCTTATTTAGGAGGCTGCTAGGGGGTCCCGGGCTAGGTAGAGATGAGTACAGTAATGTAATCGCAACTGGAAAGTGGTGTGAGCCTCCAACTTGCTGTTGGATTACCCTAGACGAGATTTGGGTGGGCGGGATAGAAGTCGAGTGTGGCTCCAGCGCTGATGGAGGATGCTACTGAGAAAAGGTGGGAGAAGTATCAGAGATAATGGACAGACCACTGGTCAGGGCAGCATCTTTAAGGTGAGGTCCCTTTCTCGCTGAAACGTCAGATTTCAGAATATTATTATCCCACAGGGGATCTCTCGCGTTTAGATCGCCACTCAGGATCACTGAGTTGAAATTTGAGAGGAAGATGAGAAAATGCTCTATATTAGTCTTGATTCTAGTTGGATCAATTGTGGGGGGAGAGTAAGAAGTGGCTACAACTAAGCTGGTTCCGGGGTCAGTGATTTGAATCACAACAGTGTCCATGCCCGAGTCAAAAGGAATGCGTTTATAGATAAACCGTGACTACCGTGAACAGTCGGCTCTATCATTTCTTACTAGATTATAGCCTCTTAGGGAGGCGAAGAGACTGGCCTTGAGCCAGGTTCCATTTAAAAGAATAATGTCATATGCATCTGAGTTCAGGAAGAGTTCGAGGTGCGATTTATTTGCATTGAAGCTCTGAATGTTGAAATGTAGTATTTTTACGGGGAGTTTGCAAGATCACCACGAAAATAGTTTATAACTGTGTGTTGAGGTTGAGTGGCTTGTCAGGGGTAGATGCGCTATTAATCATTCTGAGGTCTGAAGAGATGTTGAAATTACTGATTTTGGATTTGAGATTAGTAACGAAATTTTAGTTGGGTTCGATTAAAGAAAATTTGTTCAGCTCTGTATTGAGCCATGAGAAAAAACGTTCTAGCTCAGATACTCTGGTTTTATCAGCCATAATGCCAGTGCCTGTTTTTTCACTGTCCATGTTCTGCAACATGGCATAGTGCGAGTTGAAAGGGTTGACAGGTTTTTGAAAATTAAAGCCTTTGGTTACAATAGCATATGACCTTTTGGTCAGCACTATATTAGCATCTTTAATTGGATTGCGGATTTTGCGATCAGCAATGAGAGACGGAAAAGTCTCACCATTTAGGGTGTTGAGTAGGTCAAACCTATTCTTACTAATAGGTACTTGATTTCCTTGGTTCTCCACTACCATGTTTCTGGCAGAGCGTCTGTTCGCACTGCTAATGGTCATTATCTTTAAGATGTCCTGTTCCACTTGCTTTGTCGGGCATAGAGGGTCCGTAGGACTATGACTTCCCTTACAGTTATTGCAGTAGGCCGGGTTTTTACAAGGCCTTTGAACACAATCTTCGTTACAGCAGTTGTCACAATAAGAACTTTCTGCCTTGCAATGCACACTGCCATGACGATATCTGAAGCATCTCAAACATAGTCTAGGCCGGGGGGGGGGGGGGGTGAAATATTCCACAGAGCGAATTGCTCCAGCAATAGCTACCTCCTTCGGTATTTCGGAGCTCAGGAATGTGAGTTTCACAACAGGAGTAGGGATAAACTTGTTGTCATCAATTCTTTTGGTGAAGCGGAATTCATGTGATACTTTGGTAGGCGATTGTATATTTTGAAGAATTTCCTCTTCTGTTAGATCAGTGGGTACGTTCTTAACAATACCCTGCTTCCGTAAATGGGTAAGCGGGATGAAGCATTTCAAGCCTGCCGACAGAAGCCCTTTTGTTAGGAAGTTATTGGCAGCTGTTCCACTAGAAAAATATACTTTGATCGAGCTAAAAGACTGCTGTTCGATTTTAGTGAACATGATACCAGCTTTTGACAGAGTGATGCCAACAGCTATGTAACTTAACCTAACTCTACTTTCTTTCAAGTTAGCATTTTCTTCAACCCTTGCAACCAAGACCCAGTAAGGGCCCTTGTCTTTAGTCGTGAGAGGGGTGTTGTCAGAGAGAGTGTTTGGTAGAGGTGTATTCGCGGCTTTTGTCAGCGTTTCGGCAGGGTTTTGCATCCAACTCCGTTTACCGTCAGGCGCATCTGGATGAGGAGTATTTTCATGCTTCCGGAGAAGTCTTTGAATGCTGCTTTAGTATTGCAGATTAAATTAGTAAGCTTGGGGATGTGTAATGACTGATTAATTGATTGAGGCTTTGGAGAGGGGATCTCAGTGTAATTTGAGCTCTGGACATTGGCCGGGTCCTGCATCCCAGGATCTCCCGTGTCCATAGCTGTGATATTTTCCATGAATTGCTCTAACCTTGCATAATATCATAATATAAACAGGACGCCGATTTACGCACCCCACTCAAAACGCACACACGGCTTAGCTACATATATCAAGAAAAAATAAGGCATCAACTGAATAAAGATTTAATACATACAACCTGGCTCCACCTGAGCACAGCAAACACAGAAAAAAGAAAAGAAAAAGATGACTGTAGCTGAGTTTTGGAGTCCTGTAAAAGAAAAGAAACCACTGCTTAACGTATTTGTCGTTTACAATTTACACTTTCTTTAACTTTTAAATACTTCAGCTTAACCTTACGCTGTTTTAAAGCATGTTTAATTTGCACTGAAAACCACTGTAAATTCACCGTTATGGACGCTGCCAAAAAACTGACCAATTCTAAAGAGAAGCTACTGGCAAGTGAATAAATATCTCATAATTATGAACGAAATCGTGGTATAAAATGGCACATACAGCATTATCAAGTTACCGTTATACTGTGCATACATATTTGGGAGGGTAGATATCAACAAACTTGTGGTTGGAGCTTTTTTGTTTATATACATGTTACTTTATTAGGATTATTGGCTGTTGCACGAATTTAATTTTAAACCAAAAAATGGTTTGTTTGTTTTGTTTGCACTTTCATCCAGCACTCTTTATTTATTGTGGTAATGATCGCCACAGGGCAACATAACGATTTAGCTAGGTTTCATCTACTTTGGATAATATCATTTAAGGGGATGGCGGGTTTAAGGATCTGTTAATACTAAAATTTATCTTAATTAAATTAGATTAGTTAAGCGGGGCGAAATACTTTTGCACTGCAGCCATTTATTGGCTTACTGTGACCTGCTTTCTTTTGTGGGTGTTAAATACTTTTTTTGGGGTCACTTTAAAAACACTGTTTTTGTTCTTTACTTGTATTGTTATTTTATTTTTATTCTTCTAAAAAAAAAAGTTTCTTTCAAAGTTTAACTTAATTCTTCTTTTTTTACAACTTTGGTTACTTTCTAATTTCGTGTTATTCAACTTTCTTCTAGTTTCACCATTCTTTTCACGATTCTTTTTTTTACTTTACAACTTTTGTATTTTTCTAATAATATAATTCCACAACCGAGACCGACCCGTTACCAAGTTCAAAATCCGACCCGACTTCGTTTAAAAATTCGACTGCCGAACAGCCGCGTATAATATTTAAATCACAACTCAACTCTTGATCACTTTCGTCGCGATCAAGAGCCGTCGTTCAGGGTAGAAAATGCATAGTTGCATTTCCACCCTGAGAAAAATTTTGATTTAATCTGGACTTGACTAAACAATTACAGAATATTTTTCGATGGACAGTGGCGTGAAAAAAATGTAATATGATGTTTTCATAAACCTCAGAAACCGTCCCGTGGCTTCAAATTTGCGGCGCGTATACATGTAATGTAAATTCGCGGCGCGCATTTCTTATCGCGAAAGCTTTTTTTGTGATATGTATGTATTTTCGTACATACATATTGTAATTTTCGCGACAAATCGTACTAAAGGTACGATTTGCCTTTTGCTTTATTTTTTTAAATTTTTTATATCTACTGGCAAATTTTGCCTTCAGCAAAATGGGAATAATTTTGATTTAACGCATGAAATGTGAAGAAAATTTCTTCACTGATTCAATAGATAAGCTGATCATGTTTTTAAGTAATTGTCTTAGTACCCTATTTCAGGTATGTTTTTAGGTATATAACATAGGTCTTCCAGTAGTTATACTCTCCCTGAGAAGTACAGTATCCTTTTGAATAAAATTACTTCAATATGTTTAACTCCCTTCGACCTCCACTCCAATCTCCGCTCGAAAATTTAAATGCAAAGGTTGAAAGTAAATTAATGTATATCATTATCACTGGTCGTGACGAAACACTATTGATCTTTAAATTTCAGTTTGATGAAATAGTTTTTATCGGTGCAACCATGTGTCATACTTAGTCTTTTAAAAAATGGAGGGAGTGCAGGCTGTCCTTTTTCCATCAATGAAAATTCTGATTTTGGTGATGAAGGTTGAAACGGTGTATTTGGAGTCGTAATGAGCTAGAAAAACAATACAATTCATATGGAATAGACGGACATAGTGAAGAAGATGTCGAAGCCTTAAAGAAATATGCTCTGCAAAAAAATTATTACTTCGTTACACCATCTTCATCGGAATCCATGGAAAGATTTCGGCATACTGACATTCCTTTAGCATGTATAATTTTTTCGTGGAACTGAAACTCTCTTGTATTTTATCTGCCAGAAGTAGTAGCAATAGAAAATTGTATCGTTAAGCAAATATTTTATTTGAAATTATGAAAACTCGAAAATTACTAACGTAGTTTACATAAAAGCAGACGGGAATATGGTGGGGTAATGCCGTGATACAAATTTATAGACTATGACTGTTAAATCCACAATTCTGAGGCAATTTACACAAAACCATAAAATTTGATAGCAAAATCGGCCTGTATTTGCTTAAAATTGCCTAAAGCGCCTCAGTGGGATAATCATTGCCCGATTGACATCGCGAACGCTTTATAGTAATGCCTGCAGGCGCGTAATTTGATTATTACTCGTCGCAGAACAAAGTCGTTATGCTCCAATAAACTGTTAACAAATAAGTTCGAAAATCAGAAGATTGCGATGAAATTTCGCCGTTTTATTAACTCGTAGTAAAACGAGACGGGGCGTACTTAATATTAAATTTTACAGATTTTTAGTTGATTTTTGAATTTTATTTCAATTAAAATAGAAGAAGCTATCTCTACGCTTTAGTGATTATAGATTCTGAGTAAATGGACAAATGACCTTGGTTTGCCACAGACATATCACTGGTATTATGTAAGGTAAGCTATATAACACAATGGCAATATCTGCAGTAATGTTTTTGGACTGCTTGAAATCCCAAACGCAACACATGAAAGCTTAATTTATAAGCAAAGTAAATTTCAACTTTATCACAGGTAAACTATGAAGTCTACGTTTCCATTTAAATTGAATTTAAAAAAACAGTTAAGGAGCGTTTACAATGGCAGAGTAGAGTGGATTCACCAGATTGCATTGTCTCTCCTTGTCTCAAACTTGCACTTTAATAAAAGTTCTTCGTGATTCACACCAGAATGGATTTCACAGAGTAGCGTTAGATTTGAAGAATTCCTAATCTCACGTTGGTGAGATGATGAGAGAAAATGCAATCTGTTGACTACAGTCTACTCTGCATTGTAAACAATCCTTTATTGCTCTTCAATCTTACTTAAGCCTACTAATAAATGTTACATTTAGGCCTTCATGGCATTGTGAGCCCTTAATATCTAAATATACTTCTAGCTAGTATCTTTATCATTTAATGTTATCTTAAATTCATGTAGCTATTCTTAATTATATATATGTCGTAGATACTTGATGTAACTTAGCCTTCATGAAAAGATTGGGCACTTCATGAATTTTAGCCAGATAGCGTAACAGTTTGCACTTAACGACTTTTTACTCCAACTGGCTGAAATTTGGAGTCTCTTCATGAAATGCTACGTGCCTTGACGTCCTTTAACCGCTAATCTTCCTCTCTTCGCAATCGGTTATATCGGTTGGTGTTACACTATCGGCGGAAAGGCACGTAAAGCTTCATGACGATACTGAAAAAATCACCCAATTAATATAAAAAGTCGCTAAGTGCAAACTGTTATACTATCTGCCTACACTTCGTGAAGTGCCTAAATTATTCATGAAGTTCTAAGATACATCAAACGGCGAATATACGTTAAAGAATTATTAGCTCTTAACGTAATAACCGAAACCTGAGCAGTCCTTGGAAAGGCCAGGAGGTTTGCTACATAGTGAGGTCTTAACTGTGACCGCAAACCTTGTAGTTTTTGAGATCTTAATCACCATGTAATTCCAGCGTAGATTTCTTTGTTTCCCTAGGTGAGAACTATCACCTCCTGCCCTATTAATCTCCGTGACGGAGCCTACTTAGTCCCTACTTTCAACCACAATTACATAAGTTAACCAATTAATTATTTCCGAACAAATGCGACTCATTAGATATCTTACCATCCTTCACTTAAATTTCTTGGAATTGTACGTATATGCAAGTAGAAAAAAACGGTAGAGTTTTCTGAAGATACCTCCATTAAGAAAATATATTTCTCGCCACATTTAATGAGCTCGTAAGGTAAAAGTAGACCACAGGCGTCGAAAATTTAATTTATAGCTGGCAGAAATTTCGCTAATGGTTCTGTTAAGGGGTGATACCGCGCTTATATAAGCACTTGGGTAAGGTCTTTTCAGAACAAATGATTGTTAATACTTATTGAAGTATTGGAACTATTATCGTCCTGTCCACAATGCTTTAAATTATTCAAGATAGATTGTTTTTTTTCTAAAATCATATAATTTATCATTAATTTCTATTTATCTCTTCTGAAACATCTCTCGTGACTTTTGGTAATACGCAATACGCTCACCTACGAAGAAGTGCATTACTTTCAAGTAATTTCGACTGCTTTTACAGTATAAAATCTTGCGCTTGGAAAGTAAAGTTAATAGCTTTTAATTTCAACAATGTTTTCGTTCAATTGGTTCAGTACGTACACCTACATTTGTGCAACCATTATTGAGATAACCCGCTTTTATGATACACAGCTTCATTAATTTTACTTCTACCCTAAGTAAACCATATTTAGCACATAGAAGAAAGAAAGTAAAAATGAAATTATGAAACAAAACGAGACATGCACACCTTACGAACGATTATATGTGTAAAACCAATTAAAATGTAGCATTCAGAGATTTCCAAATTTTTCAAAAAAGTGCTATTTTTATACCCTAGATGAAATCTATAGGGGTATACTACATAAGTTTGTCATTCCGTTTGTAACACCTCGAAATAATGATGGTAGCGCAAAATCAATTGGACACCCACACATAATATTAAAAGTTATTTTGATTTTTGCATGTCCGTCCGTCCGTCTGTCTGTCTGTACGCACGATATCTCGACAACGCGTTCACCTAGAAAGCTGAAATTTTGTACACGGACATTAAAAAAAAAATTAAAATTAAATTCGAAAATGAGACAAATCGGGCAACTCCTTCGTGGGGTTGCCATACATAAATTTCGTTTTCCACGATATATTTGGACACTACCTGAGAACACGTCGACATGGAAAGCTGAAATTTGGTACACTGTGTTTTCATACTAATAGCAAATAAAATTTTAAAAATGGGCTAAATCGGGCAACCCCTTCTTGGTGTTGCCATATAAAAATTTTGGTTTTTTACATGTACTTTGAAAACGATCAGTCCTAGACATTTTTATTGTACTAAAAACTTCTTCAGAATAATAGATCCTATAAAACTGGTAATAACCATTTTTTCTGTCCGACGAGCCGTTCAATAGATATATGCGAGAAACCAATGCAAAAATTCAAAATTGCTGAAACGGGTGACCATACGAAATTTCATATTATATTCATATAATATATATAATTCATCAAGGGTATCATAAGAATTGGTCTTAGATCAATTCTAGCTTTTTCACTTGTTAGTATTCGTTTTGGTGGGAAAATTTTCAGATTAAAAAAAATAGGAATGTAACACAAGTTGGGTATTTTTAGAAGTTTATCATTTGATACCTAATATAACATAGCAAGGCTTGTAATAAAAAAGTTGACGTTAATGGGAAAAGTGCCGAAGGTTATATGAAACGTATAACTCACATAATTCGTATAACTCGTGTAATGTATAAAAAGTTATAAATTTATGAACCTTTCCATGCAATTTAGATTGGACTTTGACTTTTAAAGAAGATTATGGGCCACAGCAATGTTCATTTTACTGTTCGGCTAAGGTTAGAGAAAAAAATTCTTAGAGACCATTTGCATGTGCAAATTTTCTATCAAAATCTATTGAAACGCAACGTAGGATAAAATTTTATGATCTTGCGTCTGTCGTGGCCCAATATCCAATTGGCGGAATTGTGACATCACGACTCAAGCTAGCAGTAAGTGTACAGGTAATTAAGCGATTTGCAATAACTAAGCATTTTACTTCGCACAGTGGAATGCTTGGCGATTGCGAATTGTTTACTTAAAAGCTGTCGCATCCACTGCTGTTTGTAATTAGGCATTGAGTCATGGTTAAGTAATCCACTTTGCATAGTGGAATACTCAGCTGGGCTTACTGTTATTTACATACAGAATTGGGTCTTCCAGCTGACGGCAGTGATTGACGTAATACTTTGTGAATATAATTCAAGGTATTGCACTGGTCACTGGGTCAAAGACGCTTCCGCCTAGTGATATGGTGAAGAGCACGGTGGATCAGGTTGCTCAGTTTTGCGGAGTTGAATTGCCTACAGTTCGTCGGATAAGCTCTTGTGCTCTTATTAGAATTAGTCTAATTAATAATTAATAAAAGTTTTTATATGTGGATAACATGTGCCTTTGTACTGGGGACACGACACGTCTATTTATTATTTCTTTCTTTCTACTGCTTTTTTTATCCTTCCTCTAACTCCTTATCAGTATTGTTTGCTTCCTCTTTTCGGTTGAATTTTAAGCTTAACTTCTTCTATTTCCTTCTTCTTCTTTTTAGTTTTAAGTTCATTCACGCTCTGTAGATTTAGTTTAAATATTTTTTTATTTTTCTTTCTCTCTTTTCTTATTTTGCTTTTAATTTTCTTTCTTTAGTAATTAGTT
Organism: Dioctria linearis; assembly: GCA_963930735.1. NCBI lineage: Eukaryota > Metazoa > Arthropoda > Insecta > Diptera > Asilidae > Dioctria > Dioctria linearis. Next base: position 55,537,376 of record OZ005740.1, read on the forward strand.
TATTTTCTTTAATTACTTCTTAACATTACTATAAATTTAGTTTTTTGTTTTAATATTCTTAACTGTTTCTCTTGTTTAATTTACAAATTTTTAATCTCTTCAATTGTAAGGTAGTATGTTTTGGAAACTTCTGTTTATCTTTATAACTTCCAAAAGAAATAAAATAAATAAATTATTTTGATATCGCAATTTTTATAGCATAAACGATAATTTTTAAGGCTGGAGAATTTTATTTAGATATAGGGAGTCATTTTGGTGTGCATTGATCGATGCCTTAAGAAATTTGTAATCGAAAGTAAGTAATTTCAACGAAGCAAAAGTTAATTTCTATAAAAAAAACCTCGATATGGGGCATAGAATCGTGGGTCACTCTCATGTTAGACATAATATGAAATTCATTTAGGTTTTCGGTGTTCGGTAATAAATATGATATTGTGCAACTTAGTGATTCTTTTTTTTTATAAGAAAAGCCCAATCCATATACATATAAATATATATAAACGCCAAGATATTTATAAGTTATTCTTAAAATTTTGATACCTACTAAAAAAGAAAAAAGAAAAAAAGAAACCAATTACAATACTAGCAAGCTTTTATAATAGGTACCTATTGTGTATCTACTAACAGCATTGATTCTGTATTACCACTAGGCGTTGGTCTTATAAGTTATATTGTTATATACCTAAAGTAACAGAATTTTCATATAAAAAAGAAATATAATTTTTCGTATAAAACCTAAAATTGGGCATATAAAAGAAAAAACCATAAAATATAAAAATTCAATAAACTAATCATGCACAAAACATGATTGGTTTATAGTCCAAAAAGTGTGAAGAAAATTGTATCAGCAATTTCCTTCACATTCCAAACAAGTCATAAAATTGTCCCATCAAACGACTTGGGAAAAACAAAAGTTTCATTTTACACCCCAAGTCGTTTTTACTTTAAAATTTCCACGACAAAATTTTGCCTTCAGCAAAATTTGTCATTTCAACAATTTAATTAAAAAAAAAAAAAGAAATCAAAAAGCAAATCGTACCTTCAGTACAATTTGCCGCGAAAAAATTCAACATGCATATACATACGTACATACATATTGCGACCAAAAAACTTTCGTAATAAGAAACGCACGCCACACAAATGCATTGCATGTATATGCGCGTCGCGATTTCAAACGGTGGCTGATGTTTTAAAAAGTGTAACATTACATTTTTGCAGCCATCGTTCAACGCGAATAATTCTGGACATGTTTGAACATGTCCAGAATTAAAAACGTAAAATTTTCTCAGGATAAGAAAATGCAATTTAGGATTTGAAAACGTAAAAGCGGCGTGGTCTCAGCGGGCGGTCTCGGTCTTTTGGTGAAGAAAAGTTTCGTGTAATTAAGAAGAAAAAAATGGTGTTGTAAAAAGTCCTTGATGAAGTAAAGGTTATGTTTAGAGAATTATTTTTGTAAAATAGGGAAAAAGTTGATACCTAAAAGTTTTTGGAAAATAACAGCAGAAATTGTTCTTGAAAAGTTACTAGTGAATAAAAAAAAAAAATAAAGAAAATAAAATAAGTGAGAATAACCTAAAATCGGTGTTGTGGATTAAACCAAAACAAACCTCCCTACTTTTCTCAAGGTAAGAAGAAAATATTTAACAATTGGCGCAGCCGGTAGGATCAAGGAAGCTTGGTCAAGTTACAAGATCGTAAACGCTTGAAAAGCCTTGATCCTGCAAGAATCTACGGGGAACCTGTGACACTAGCCAAGCTATTAGGCCACGTCACCCCCAACGCTCGGGGTAGATATCATCTATAGGCGCCTCTGCTCCAGGCGAGCAAGCGTTCACCCAGTGAGAAAAAAAAGGGAAACGAAATCAACAAGGGACCTAGACTCACTGATAGAAGCTCTTTCCCAGCCGAAAAGAAGTCAGGACAACAGACTCCCAATCAAAACCAACTCCAGAAGGAAGATATCATCGTTCCTGGGTTGAAGAGGATTTCGAAGAAGGCTTTAAGCCCCCCTTTCAACCATACCCGGGGGAAATAAGTAGGCCTAGGGCCCCCCCGGCAGCAATCAGAAGCACCAGAATATAGAAACTTCGTTCCAGGATTGAAAGGGATCTCGAAGTCGGCATAAGCCCCCCTTTCAATCTCAGCCAAGGGAATTAAGACGGCAGGAGCCCCCCTAGCAGCAAGAAACAATCCAGAAGGGAATACTCCAAGAAAGCTGGAAGCCCGCCTTTTGGACAACGCGGGACGCATATGCAAGAGGAAAACTCTACGCCTTCATCCGACGCGGAGCAATCCCTAGGTGAGAATTCACAACACCTCCGGGAAGGTACAGGCAACGCCTCAGAAGACAACCAAACAGAATCAGGTAGCCAGGACAACTCATCTTTACCCCAACAGCAACAAGCCGCTGGAGTTCGCCTTAGAAGTGGTACCATTTTAACTGGTCCCACCGTAACAAATAAAGTAAGTCTAGATAAATTTTTAGATAAGCTATTAGAGAAGGCACGCGAATCCGATAAGCTCACGGTCACGCACTGCGACGCCCTTGACCACAGATTAAATCAGGGCAGAGAGCAGAGGCTGACACAGATCGAAAAATTTAAAAAAGAAACAGAGCGATTCAAACAGGAGCTTATCGAATTCGCCGGGCCTTCACGTTCATTAGGTATAGATAAGACCACAGCCAGTGTAGTTGTAAGTGCTGATAGTGATACTAGTGTCAGTGATATTAGTGGTGACCAAACAACCGCCGAAAATCTCCTTAGTGGCTGGCTAGAAGTATCCTTCACGGATTCTAGTCCAGAAACCAGCCCTGAAACTCGTCAAAGCACCAGTAGACTACCCTACAAAAGTTTAAATAAAAAGATAATCACAATGGTAGATTATGCAAAGGTGGCTAAGCTCACGGCACAACTAGTTCCCCTGTTTTCGGGTGAAAATACCCCACAGCTAGGTCGTGAGCTACAAACATTTATTGGCTGTTGCAAACAGGCCTTACACTGTTTAAGTGAGGAAGAAAAACCAGCCTTCCTACATATCTTGCCCACAAGACTTCGTGGCGATGCTTATCAGCTGTTTGCTTCGGACGTTCCAACTACTTTTAGTGAGGTGGAGGAACGTCTGAACAGAACCTATCTACCACGAGAATCATATCAAGAATTGGTCAACAAATTGATCACAATGAGGCAAAACCCGTTGGAAACTCTCACTGCCTTCACAACAAGAGTGAAGCAGTTGCTGATGCTTTGCAACGAGGCAGCGGTACTGAAGTACGGAGCAACGGCAGCCCCAGCTGTGAAGACACAGTTGGCGGACTTCGCCAAGAATGCCCTCAAAAGTGGAGTGAACAATCCCCACCTATGCCAGTACCTCCTCACTCTGGTAGAAAATGATCTAGAGCAGCTGATACAAAAGGCTTTAGACATGGAAAAGTTACAAGCAGGCACAGTTTTCGTCCAAACGCCGCTAACGCAGGAGCCATATCCAATGGCACCAATAGACCCAAGTCTTCGAGTTCGAGCTCTTAGCCGAACACCTTACAATCAATCACCACAGCCACCCATGTATGCATCCCCACGAGCACAAGAGCCCAGACAGTTTAATCCCCCATACGTTCATGCTCAACCACTACGTCCGCCATTTCCACGAAGGGAATCTAGACAACCGGATACACAGAATCTGGTACAAAACATCACCTGTAATTTCTGCCAGAAGTGGGGACACACCTACACGGAGTGTCTTAAACGCAAAAACACCCCCTTCTGTTCTAACTGTAGAAGTTACGGGCATGACATTCGCGACTGTCGAAACAACCAAACACAGTCTGCAAATCGATTCACACGAGGATCGTCTAGCAATCCCCCACAATCTGACCCAAGCAATATAAAAGACCCCAGAGTGTTTAACATAAGACAAAAATGTGATTTTTGTGGGCGCCGTGGACACAAGATCGACGAATGTCGACAAAAGCAAAAATGGGAGGATAAAAAACAGGGAAACGACAAAGAGTCGACCCAAAACTCCCCGGCTCGACAATAAACCCTACCAGCAATAAAAAAGGGTCTTCTCAGCCGCCCGACTTCAGTGTGCCCACCGCCAGACTCCCTCTAGACATAAGTCTAAATGGTCAGGCCCACCTAATAGTGGACACCGGCGCTGAGATCAGTACAATTAAGTAAAAAGCTCTCAAATCTCGCGAGCTAATAAATCCCAACAAAAAACTAACGCTTCAAAGCCCCTTTGGCACCGGAAAAACCTTAGGAAGTTGCCAAGGAAACTCCATGCTAAAAAGTAACTTACCTTGCAACTTTCAGGTGGTAAAAAACATCCCAGGTATTTCTGACGACGGCTTACTAGGAAATGATTTCCTAGCCAAAAATTGTAATGTTGACGGACGCAACAAGGTTCTGCGATTTCCTCGCACGGAAACCAATCCAGAAGAGTTTTCTGTTCCATTAGAAACCGCATCGGACAACCCGTGTTCACAAAACACAGTCAACAAAGAGACACTGGTAGAAGATATTAAACCCGACGGGGATACACCTTCTACCCGAAGTGTTCTCAAAGCTTCTCAGTCAGAAGAAGTGGGCTGTGACTTACAAGAACGCGATAAGGGTGACTTGATTACCAAAGATCCGGCCTGTCAGACTGGACAGCATCAGGTGAATTTAAATAAACCTGTGTGCATCCCAGCAAGGTCTCAGATCGTAGTCAAAGTTCCGTTGCAGTTGCAGGAGAAGAAATGATCAGTCTGTCGAAGGAAATATACGACGGAGTCTTCTTAGCAAAAAGCTTACTCTCAGCTGGGTTAAAGGCAAGTCCCTATAGGAATCCTCAACACACGCAGTACACAAGTAGTTCTAAACAGCGTGAACCTAAATCTGGTTCCCATTAAAGACTACACTGTCGTCCCCATCAAGGGAGAGCCAGACAAAAATATTACAACAGCCCATCCTTTGAATCCCATGAGTCGAAATGACGGCGATGGTGAGCATCAAAATATAATTAGATCTAAGATTCAGAAAATAGGGCATAAGAGCTCCAGTCAATTAAGCAGTCATAAGAAACTGCTCCAAGACGCTTGCGGGTCCCTCATGAAAACCCCAACGTCAGGCGCTGGGCAGCATACAAAAGGTCTGCCGTTAGCAAATCCTGCAGATCCACCTGGCCCAGCGCCTCTCATATATAAAACAAGTAGGTTAAGAGGTAAAATAATTAAGAGTAATAAAAACAGGGCAATAAGCGCCGATCAGAAGGCCACCCTACAACATATACGATATCTGTTCCCAAACGATGTCGAACAAAAAGACACCAGTATTCATCCCCGCCTCACCAGACTAGAGCAAGAACTCAGTCTGGATGAAACTTTAAATTCTGAGGAAAAAGCCTCAATAACAAATCTCTGTTACGAATATGATGACATATTCTTTTTAAAAGGTGACAGGCTTACACATACCAATGCCATCACCCATGACATCCCTCTGGTGCAAGACCAAGCACCTATTAACCAAAAAGATGTACCGGTTACCAGAGACACAGCGAAATGTCATAAATGAGCAACTCAGAGAAATGCTGGACAACGACATTGTCCAGCCCAGCAAAAGCCCATGGAACTCACCACTGCTAGTCGTCCCCAAAAAAGCGGGACCAGATGTGAGAAAAGGTGGCGCGTCGTCGTTGATTTCCGCAAGTTGAACGAAAAAACGATTGGCGCCGCCTTCCCGCTACTTCGGATTGAGGATATCCTCGATCAACTGGGCCAATTCAAGATACTTCACCACACTAGACCTAGCCAATGGCTATCATCAGGTACTCGTCGATCCGAAAGATCGAGCAAAAACGGCTTTTAGTACCAACTACGGGCATTATGAATTCAAACGTATGCCGTTCGGACTCAAAGGAGCCCCGGCCACATTTCAGCGTTTAATGAATTTCATATTAACTGGCCTACAACGCCTAGAATGTTTCGTCTACTTAGATGACATCGTCATCTATGGAAAAAGTCTGGCAGACCACAACGAAAGAGCTTCGAAAAGTCTTTGACAGGTTAAGAGAAAATAACCTGAAACTTCAACCTGAGAAATGTCAATTTCTCAGGCGCGAGGTAGTGTATTTAGGACACAAATGTTCTAACCAAGGAGCACTACCTGACCCTAGCAAAACGACATGCGTCCAAACTTTCCCCATCCCTAAGACAGTAAGGCAAGTTCAATCATTTTTGGGCCTTGCCAATTACTACAGAAAATTCATACCCGATTTTTCGAAAACAGTACGTCCCCTAACAAACTTACTCCGAAAGGATGTAAAGTTTAAGTGGACTGAGAAATGCCAAGAGGCATTTCAAAGCATTAAGAATGCTTTAATTTCCCCTCCACTCTTAATATATCCCGATTTTTCAAAATCCTTTAACCTTACCACAGACGCCAGCAGCGAGGCTCTTGGAGCAGTTCTCTCTCAAGGAGAGGTAGGAAGTGACCAGCCAATTGCCTACGCCAGCCGTACCCCTGAACAAAGCCGAACGTAACTATTCCACGATTGAGAAAGAGTTACTGGCTATAGTTTGGGCGACTAAAAATTTCAGGTGTTATCTGCAAGGCCGAGAGTTCACGGTCTATACAGATCACAAACCACTCAAGGGAGTCTTCAATTTTAAGGACCCCCACATCCCGTCTGGTGAGATTTCACCATAAACTTTCCGAGTTCAATTATAAAATTGAATATAAGCCCGGAAAAGTACAACACGAATGCCGACGCTTTAAGCCGCATTCCACGGGAAAATAACAAGGACAAGGAAACCTACAACCTTCACGGTAGAAGCTATAGTCCCACCACCAAATGGACTCGGACATAGAGGAGGAAAAGCACTCATCGGACCTTAAGGAGTGTCTGCAATGCAATGCAGTAACAAGAGCCCAGACACGAAACATTCAGGAAAGTGGAACAAATTCAGACAGCCAGGCCAAACCAATAGAACAAGAAGAACAAACTCATCATCCAGAAGAGACCGCAGACCGTGACAGTCCACCTAGTACCAATCCACCAATTATAGACGAAACTCGCCCCCCTGAAGTAATCACAAGCCCAGAGGAGATTCAATTAATATTAAAAGATTATCATGACTTTCTCTTTGGCGGCCATCAGGGAGTGATAAAAACCTATAAACGGATTCGAAGAAAGTACTGGTGGAGGCACATGCTTAGTGACATCAAAAAGCACATTAAGCGGTGTGCCAAATGTCAAACCATGAAGGCTTCACCACAGTATAAAATGCCAATTGGTGATTACAGACATAGCTGAGCAACCATTCGACAAAATCTATCTAGATATAGTCGGCCACACTAGAGGAAACTGAATCTGGAAACAAATATATATTAAACGTTTTCAGGATAACCTCACGAAGTTCGTAGATTGGTATGCCATACCAAATGGGGAAGCTATAACGGTAGCGTAAATTTTCTTCGACGAAATCGTCACGCGCTACCGCATTCCTAAAGAATAGTCACCGATCAGGGAAGTAGTTTCCTGAGTGACCTATTCAAAAAGGTATGCAAACTCCTTAGGATAAATAAGCTGCAGACTTCAGCTTATCATCCCCAATCAAATGGAGCACTCGAACGTGCACATAGACCATTGATTGAATATCTACGAACTATAGTGGACGAAAATCCCAGGTCATGGGATAGTTATCTGCGAACCGCTGCTTTCGTGTACAACAACAGTGTACACGAAGGGACAAAATTAACTCCACATGGACTGCCTCTACGGCTTTACAGCGGACGTTCCGTCCAACTTAAGGCGAGACCCCGAACCCGTGTATAACCAGGAGAGCTACTACCATATTCTCAGGTATAAGCCTCAAAAGTCTTACGCCATGGCACGGAAAAACCTTCTGATGAGTAAACAACGCTCGAAAAATTACTATGACAAAGCTGTACGTCCCCTGACATTTCACAGAGGAGACGAGGTTCTACTCAAGAGCGAGAGTCGTAAACATAAGCTCTCCCAGATTTGGGTAGGACCCTACACGGTAACCGGTATCCCTAGTACTGTAAACACCACAATAAAAATTCGTAAACGAGAGGTCACAGTACATAACAACCGTCTAAAACCTTTCTACGAATAACATGGTGTCAATATAATTTAAGTAATTCAAAGACACATATATAATAGCATGTAAGCTACAAAGTCAAATAAAAACCCATGCAGTCCATCATTTTCCACGGACTATTCCTGCTCATAATAGGAGCCCTCGCGGAGGAACCTTACTTCTATAACGCCCCTAGAATAATACGGGAGTACTATTTGAGGATCTTGGAAGCCTATCAGTTTACCACGACACTTGGAGCATCATCACTGAGTTAGATCTGGCCGAGTTGGAAAATCAGACGCGACTAGCAGAACGAGCGGAACACTACATACACCAATTGTGTGGAAATGGGTCTTCTATACAGGACCTTTGTACGCTACAGACAAAACATATACACGCCCTAATGGAAAATATCAATAGGCGTACCAGTGTTATTAGGGAAGCTGTGCCCAAATCGCGCAAGCCCCGATCCATCTTCGATGGAATTGGAAATGCGATGCATTATCTTTTCGGTACCATGGATAGTAAAAACGAACAAGAGGTGTACAGCCGACTAAGCGAATTAGAGGTAAATACTCAAACCTTAGCTGATCTGGAAAAACAACAGATCAGCGTAATAAAAACCACGTTTGAACAAATTCAGAAACCCCTATCTTCCCTGTCTGAACGACAGCGTCAGATAACCAACCAGATTAACAATCTGCGGAACACAACAGACGAGTTGACAGCCCACCAAATAAGACAAGAAACTGTCTCTAGTCTGACACTACAAATGATAGAGTTGGAATTTAGACAACAAGCTCTACTGGACATAATAGTGTCCAGTAGAAATAATCAAATTCATCCACTTTTAATTTCCCCAAATCATTTGCTAGAGATTTATCACAAATCTCACTCCACTTGTCCCAATCTACAGGACTGTTTGTCAGTTCTGTATCAAACAGCAGATATTAAGACACATTTGATGCAGGACAAATTAGTTATCCGAATCAAACTTCCCATATTTAATATCCCCAAGATGAAAATCCAACAGATTAAATGCTTTCCCATACGGGTGGATTCAGACCACTCACTAATACCTGATATCGGATTTTCCCATGTGGCAAGTCAAATCCAGACCCAGGAATTTCTGTTGCTGAAGCCAGAAAACCTGAGATCTTTCAAAAAAATTTCAAAGGGAATCAATGAAGATACGTGGGTAGGTAAGCTGAACACACCAATCACCAAAGCTACAAAAACAGGTGAATGTGTTATCAAACTCCTATTCAACCCACTGGGCGAACACGCACAATGTAGCATCAGAGCTCAAATTCCTCCAAGAGATACAATAATTAAGCTCAATAGACCAAATTCGTGGCTGTACTCCTGAACCGAAACTACTATAGTACATATAACTTGTACTCAACAGTTACTCACTCATCGTATCGGAGGACAAGGAATCATGACAATCAACGAACCATGTTCCTTGCAAATAGGGTCTCACACTCTGTATTACGAAGCAGAAAATCTACATCCGCTAAAAGTTTTCCAACCAACCTACTTCCCAGGCACAAACGAAACGCAAGAGGAATTGGCAGAATATATGTCCAAGATATCCGCTCCTAAAAACCTTGATAAACAACCAACGTTACTCCTCGGAGATGATACAAACCAACGTATCCACCTAGATACAAAATCTCTAGACGAAATCCGTACCAAAGTGAACAGCATCCACTTTGGACCAAAGGCCAAGATTCCTCATATACTCTCTATTACATCCCTATCAATGACAGGACTCTTGTTGCTACTTATATCAGTGGTGGCACTAGCAAAATATATCGTACCGGCATTCATGGCATGGATTGCTAAACGCAGACAACAGCCCACAGCTGAAAACGTTGGTTTACGCAACACTCCAAGAAAAATTAAAACGTACTCAAAGTCTCCACAGAGCGAGATCTATACAAGTAGTATAATCAAAAAGATCTATACTCGTTGGTTGGCCCCGTCTCATCCTTTTATTACTGGCGGAACCACTGTCCTTCCACTACACTGGGTTTAGAAAATAAGTTAAAATAATAGTAGCAAATAAAAGATAAAGCCACCACGTTAGAGTAATAAAACATAAAAATAAAATTTATTTAGTAGTACAAAAATAAATATTTTAATAGACCTAAGTAGTACCTAGCAAAGTAGAAAATAATGAATTACATAAGTTGATAAATAAGATAATAAAAAGGAAACAAAATAATATACTTAATCAACTTAGAATAACCTCAAATAGACAAGAAATTCTTTTTAACAAACGTAGCGTATACGCCAACAAAGTCTCAAAAACAATATAAAAACTCCCAATAACAAAAAAGAACGCCGCAATCAAGATCAAACGATGCCAAAACTATCAACGCACCTCAGACTCAACGCTAAAAGAAAAGCCCAAGAATCACATTTATAAACCAAGACCTAAATAAATACCTGAGAAATCACAAGAAATAGGAAAAGTACGGAACAACACATATGTAATTATCAAAATTTTATTTTTTATATATATAGAAAGACAAAAAATTATGGCTGGTGACAATGGTGTCCCGTTAGTATATTACTTCAGCAAGAACCTGCAGCCCAAGAACTCAAGGACAAGACAGCTGTCAGGGCACATGGCGCGGGCCGTCCTATAAAGTCTAAAAAAAAAAAAAAATGTTTTAGATATAAAGCCCAAACACAAAGGTAAATGTTATTCTTACCCAGAGTAAACCATCATAAGGTGCTGGGGCGCCCTCCACAAGTTCCTGGACGGGACCTGACTCAACCTCCGGAACGTCCCAGTCCTCCTGGTTATCACAGTCCTCCTGGTTATCCCAGTCCTCCTGGTTATTCCAGCCGTCCTCGCCAACGGGACTAGGCACAGCATCGGAGAGAGTCCAATTCTCTACGGAGCTCCGGCCTCATAGTCTCCGGGCTGCAAATAAAGGGGATGCATATGGCACACCAGACAGCCACACCACCCAGTCTCTCCGGATAAAGCCAGAGTTGCCCTAAACGAAAAAAAAGAGTGAGTTACAAACATTTTTACGTGCGTGGAAGAAAAACTTACCCAAAACTACCCAGGAGCTCCCACTATGTGGAAACAAACAAAACTCCACATGACAAAAGGCGTCAGCCTCAGGGGGAGCTGCCCAAATGCATACATCCGGGCGCCCGTCCCTCCGTAAAAGCAAACGAATTAGCCCCCGCCACCGTGGGGCCACACTGGTGACAAAAATACCCAATGGCCCGTACACAAAAAGGGCTGGGGCTCATATAAGGCGCGCGTGGACGTACAATCTCGCAGAACTCCATATTCAAACAAACTGTGAACAAAACCACAAAAGCCAGCCAATATAAAGGGCAAAACAGCTAACCCAACAAAATTAAGCAATAGGACATATAAAGTACTAACCCCTTATCAAAATTACTTAAATACCGCCCCAATGAACCGCATTAGTAGATGTATACATTTCTTGTCTCTCAACCCACGCGATATTAGCTAAATATCACACGGATTATACTTTGCATTGGGTACGTATGCAGGTCAAGGCACAACATTTTTTTACGTCTTTCCAAGCCGCTGTATGATGCATGTTAATATCTCAAACCGACCCTTAAAAAAAAAAAAAACAAAAAAAAAAAAAAACAAAAAAAAAAAAAAACTACAATTGCACTTGCAATGTGCAAACACTCTCTCTACGGTAGAAAAATAAGTTCGTTCGCTTATCAGCGGGACGGGATATTAAATTACGAGCACTATCCAAATGAAATGACATCTTTTTATTATCAAACAGAGTTTTTTTTTATTGGGGCCGGCAAGGAATTTCTTGGGATAAAATAATCAATATCGCTAAAAACAATTTTTTTTTTATTTTTACATACAATAAGATAATCCATAAGGACTATAGAAAATAGAATAAGTTAAAGATATACAATACAAGCTAAGACTAGAATAACTTATGTAATTTTGTAACAAACACAAAGATGTAAAACGCAACCGAAAACCTCCAAAGACCTAGCCATAAAAAACGCACCCACATCAACTTCCCCTGAGAATTATTCCTCTTCAAAGAATAATTCTCTTTTTCTCAGGGGGAAGGATTGTTATATACCTAAAGTAACAGAATTTTCATATAAAAAAGAAATAGAATTTTTCGTATAAAACCTAAAATTGGGCATATAAAAGAAAAACCATAAAATATAAAAATTCAATAAACTAATCATGCACAAAACATGATTGGTTTATAGTCCAAAAAGTGTGAAGAAAATTGTATCAGCAATTTCCTTCACATTCCAAAGAAGTCATAAAATTTTCCCATCAAACGACTTGGGAAAAACAAAAGTTTCATTTTACACCCCAAGTCGTTTTTACTTTAAAATTTCCACGACAAAATTTTGCCTTCAGCAAAATTTGTCATTTCAATAATTTAATTAAAAAAAAAAAAGAAATCAAAAAGCAAATCGTACCTTCAGTACAATTTGCCGCGAAAAAATTCAACATGCATATACATACGTACATACATATTGCGACCAAAAAACTTTCGTAATAAGAAACGCACGCCACACAAATGCATTGCATGTATATGCGCGTCGCGATTTCAAACGGTGGCTGATGTTTTAAAAAGTGTAACATTACATTTTTGCAGCCATCGTTCAACGCGAATAATTCTGGACATGTTTGAACATGTCCAGAATTAAAACGTAAAATTTTCTCAGGATAAGAAAATGCAATTTAGCATTTTCTATCCTGAACAATTACTCTTGATCACGATGAAATTGATCAAGACTTGAGTTGATTTGAAAACGTAAAAGCGGCGTGGTCTCAGCGGGTGGTCTCGGTCTTTTGGTGAAGAAAAGTTTCGTTTAATTAAGAAAAAAAAAATGGTGTTGTAAAAAGTCCTTGATGAAGTAAAGGTTATGTTTAGAGAATTATTTTTGTAAAATAGGGAAAAAGTTGATACCTAAAAGTTTTTGGAAAATAACAGCAGAAATTGTTCTTGAAAAGTTACTAGTGAATAAAAAAAAAATAAAGAAAATAAAACAAGTGAGAATAACCTAAAATCGGTGTTGTGGATTAAACCAAAACAAACCTCCCTACTTTTCTCAAGGTAAGAAGAAAATATTTAACAATATCTACGTCACCTGACATCTAAATACAAAATATGCTTGTCCAGAACTACCTTGTTTGAGAGAAAGTTTTTGCTTCACAAATTGATCGAATTTTCCTCCAAAATGGTAAATGAGAACACAAAACTGTAAGTATTCTATTTTTCCACAGTCTATGCCATTTTTCAATACTTATCATTGAAATACAGAGAACTGTGTAAATCTTAAAAGCAAAAGTATTTGGAATGTAATATCAGGTGAACGATTTTTAACTCATAACAGTTGAAACACATTTTGAAAGAAAACAGCTTTACTTTGTACATACCTATTTATGTATATAAAAGAAAATTAAATTTAAACGCATGAGATTATATTATTTATTTACCAATATTATATCAAAAATCACAAATAAAAACAAAACATTATTACAATATTAAAAAAAACATTTCCTAGATGCAAAATAATGGGAAAAATCATATAAATTATTTGTGGATCGATTGGAAACCATTTATGTCCCAATCTGTCAATTAAAATGGTTTGAAGCTATAAAATGTGGGTGCCTGTTGACAAGTTTACGTAGGCTCATACACTGTGATAACATGTACATAATCGTTATGTAAAAATTAATTTCGATTAAATGTGAACCTTTAAAGGATTTAACAATGCTTTACTGTATGAAGGTAATTTGCCTGTAAATATATTTTAATTAATGAATTGTAATAAGAGAGGATTAAATTTGCAATAAATCAACATCATGAACGCCCGAAACACAATAAAGAACGGGTGGGAAGGAGAAATTTAATTAGTTTACTGGACAACGACCTTCAAGTAAATATAGGTATCTCTGAAGCTAATTTTAGTCCTACTTGAAATGGAGTTGTAGAAAAAAAGCAAATTGAATTTTCCTAGTAACTGAGAATCTAGTTTTCTACACCTTTAATTATAAGTTTTACACAACCGACAACAAATTTGGGGAAAATAATTTTTCAGATGCTATAGTTTCTTTATTTTCGATAATATAGAAAAAAAATGCATCTAAGTTTTTCTGTTGTCCGTTAACCTTGTCTAAATATTATTACTAGGTTTGAAGTGCAAAATCTTGCCATACCGAAGCGAGGTTGTCTCCATAACTGGGAGCTTTTAGAAATGAGTTTTGAATCCGTTGTAAAAACACAATACAGCAGAATGAGAATAGAATGAATTCAAAGAAAAACGATATTATCAGGATACCCTATGATGCAAGGCACAATATGGCAGGAAGGATATAGGTGAAGGATTAGGTGGAGGTGCTGACATCAGCGAGACGAAAAACAGGAGATGGCACAGTTCGGGATAAAATAGCATCACAGTATGGGCGAAAATGTTTTAAATAGTGAAGGTATGAGCGCGGCTTGCAGCGCGAATATTGCGTGCAGGAATTAAGCTAAAAGGGATCAGACTAATTATTCCATCAGAAAATTAACAACGCATTTAGCAATAAAGGAGCGAAAAGCATCAGACAATGCGGCGGTGCTCCAGCAAGTCGATATGTTACGTTATTACCATACCGGAAATGAGCTTGAAGGTTGTCTTTTGGGAAATATCTATTAAAGCTGAGGCCATGTGACCAGCCCCGGTCCATATATAGGAATTCTGTTCCATTCTAGGTCTGATGTAGGAGTTGTAGATGAGCGCTAGATTATGATGGGCTGAAATATTTCTCACACCTTTTCAGAAATCCAAGACATTTCGATACTTCTGTGGTAACCTACAAGATCTGATATGTCCAGTTTAACTTACTCGAAATATTCAAGTGAAGAATGCTTAGTTGAATGTTGAATCTGAAATTAATCTTCAATCAAAAGATAAAGGAGTGGTTAAGTGATGATCTTGTTTTCGGAGATGAGACAGCTTTGGGTCTTAGATGCATTGAATTCGACGCGATTCGCTTTCCCCCAAGCGAAAATATTGTTGAAATTAATCAAAATCAAGGGCTGGATGCCAGATAGTATCATAAGCCTTTGAAATATCTTGGGCAACGATTTTAAATGTACCACAATTGTGAAGACCATGATGTATGCCGTAAGAAAAGGCAGCAAGTATCTAGATGAGCTTCCAGTCCGGATGCCATATTGGCGATCGATAATGAATTGATTGACTTCGAGGTACTTTATTAATGTGGAGCTAATGATAGATTCAAAAACCTTTGAAAGAAACGAAGGGATTACAATTGGTCGATAATTTTAGGGGTCGCCATTGTTTCCACTTTTGGGAACAGACTGAACATGGGATGGTTTCCAAACTGTTTGAAATATTCCTGAAGAATAAGACAAGTAGAATAGCTTGCCCAGATGTTAACGAAAGGATGAGGCAAGCATCAGGACCGGCGGCTTTGAAGAGGTTGATCCCCTTAAGGACCTTAAACACATTTCTCTTACGGATGTTTATTGGCTTTGTACACATCCACACGGGGATATGCGAAAGGAGTGTCCGTGAAGTCGTTGGAAGCCTAGAATTTGCAAGAAAAATATTAACTTTATCTGATGAAACGCTTAATTTCAGAAACATCACAAGCAAACTGTTCAGGTATGTAAAATAGTTTTATTAACTATATTTTCATCTTCCTGTTTTAATGCAGCCAGTTTGCACAAATTTTTTATGATATTGAAGAAAATGATTGGCTGCCACTCGAATGCGAGTCTAGATTACACACTGAGCATGACATGTTCCTTTCAAATGTTCCTTGAAATCTTTTATCTTAATGTCTGACCGTACTAATATTCTAAATCAGACAGTTCCAGCGCTCAGTTAGTCTTTAGCCATAAAACCTCTTAATGTACTTCTCTGTTGCCCCGGTGGTAGAGGATCCTTTCTGGAAGGCCTTTGAGACAAAGATAAAAGAATACAAATGTAAAAACTCATTAGCATCACCGCTGTATTCGTGTCCTAAAGATGATATATCAAATTTATCAAGAACCACAAGGACATCAGGAGGCAGCATAAGGTCTGTTAATTTGGCTGTCGATGAATAACTTCCTCTTAAAGAGTTGACAGGGAGCCAGGAGGAATGTAGACTGTTGTTTAGATAATTTTGTGAGACAATTTTAGGACCACGCAAATGAGCTTATGACAACTTGTTCAACATTTCAAAAAGGAACCAGAACGAGTAAAAGTTTTCTTATTATACGCCGAGTTTGGGAAATGACTAAAATTTGACGGAACATTATTGGTAGATGAGATTTTTACTTTGTTGTAAATTTAGAAATCAGCTAAAGTTATTTCACAATGTATTTTTATAGCTTGTATCAAATTCGAATAATCCAGACATTGGCTTCGACGCATATAGCAAAAATTGCTTCATACGCTAAAAATCAATTACCTTCACCAAGTCATAATATTCAGAGACATGCGCTATTACCTTTCGCGCCTTTTCAAGTTTAACCGAAGCTGAAAGGGTAACTTAAGAGTTTGTCGGGCGTTATACAAATTCTCAGGATTCTAGAGTTGGCACAGGCGTTTCGTTCCATTTTTGTACTTGGCGACTGTAGAGAAAAGACTCGTTTTACCAGCTTGGTATTAAAGGTCCAGAATTGTAAGTCTTAAAAAAAAATTTAGAGTTGGACGTTGCAATGTTAAAATCCATATCGTTTTTAGTTTAATAAGTGTTGACAATAGTGACTCTGAAATTCGATTAATCTATGCCACGTTTGGAAAGGTCTGTTCTGGTCTTTGTGATCTTTCAATGCAAGTTCGAACTCAAGCAGCTAGTCTTCTTGGAGGAATGATCGAACTTGGACCAGAATATTTACACCAGACTCTTGACAAAGAGTTCATGAGTAATTTAAGGGTAAATTTTATTTTGCTAATTGAGATAAAAGTGCGCCAAGCATACATTTCCCTTCCACACAGAAAAAATAAAGGCTTCATGAAAGGAATTTAGAGCATTGTGCGGAGAATGGTCTACAGAAACAAAAATGAGCAGATGATGCCCCAAAAGCAAAACTAGAATCTAGTTCTGTTTCAATGTTATCATCATGTGCATGCGGTGCTCTTGTTCAAGGTCTTGAAGATGCATTTTTAGAAGTCCGGACAGCAGCAGTGGATTCAATGTGACGACTTTCTTTAATAAATTGTTTTGATATGTTCAATAATGAAATCGAAGGTGTCCAGCTTAAAGCTAATTATTGTAGTGATTGGTCGGTCGTGAAGGATTCTGTAGTTTTGACCGGATCGGTACACTGACTTAAAAGACCTGAGTCACCGTTTCAAAATCATATCGGTTACTATAATCAAGGAGAAAAGAATCTGGTTTTCTTGACTTATTTGTTAAAGGCATATTTTCAACCGATCTTAAACTTTTTATTTACAGGCCTCGGCATACAGCAAGATCGTCAGCTAATAGGTTTTTACATCGAAATAAAACTTTTGCATCTAGTTCACATTCTTTATATTCCACCCACAACTCTATTTCAGCAGCGAAAGACACAGCAAAAATTTGCTATTAGGCAGCCAGCAAGGTATTCTTTCTGAATTAATTTTTATTGCGCTAGTCTCTCCACTGCTAACCCTATCGCCAAACGTACCGTTTTGTTATTTATCTCCCTTCCGCACATGCACAAGGGTGCAAAGGGGTGCCGAGACAATTCAAGTATTTAACAAACAATATGGATAATGTTTATAGTTTACAATATTATTATATACCTATGTACTTTCTTGCTCCACCTACCAAGACCGACTTGGTTCATGCATGCACACATACTTAAAGCTCACTAATTTAGATTTGTGTTGTAGGTTTGTAATTTCCATTTTCTTATAAGAGTTTTTGTTAAGAAAAAGTTATCTCTATGACTAAAGAATAGAATAGATTGAAACGAATACAAATATCTGCAGCAGTGCAGACTGATTTAATTATTCAGAGAATGCAGCAATTTTTCATTTCCTAAGTGCTTGCTTTGAGGCCAACCGAGTTGCCTTGCGATGCCACATTTCAGCAATTGGGCAGTTACTAAGTTAAGTTGCTAAGCGCACTTTTGGCTAGGATCATTGCTCTGACATGGTATCGGTGAGGTGGGTAATTTTAGGGTATTAGGTGATTATTCCCAACTGACTCAAATGACCCAAATGACCGAATTTTTTACATGAGTCACTTATACCAAAAGACTCGGATGACCTGAGTCACTAAAATGACCGATTTTGCCCATCACTAGTTTATAGTTTAACGTCGTTTTCGAAAAAAAAACGTCAGACAGACGACGGACGGATGCACGGGCCAGGCGATCTTATAAGGATTACGTTTTTTCTCCTTGTTTTGTAAGGAATCTTAAAATGGACTAAATCGGGCAATATCCTCGTATACCATACAAAAATGCGTATTTTTCATGTATACAGAGAAAATAGTAGGTACTTTCTAGATGTTTTTGAAGTACTGAAAAGATCTTCGGGAAAAGTTCTTAAGATTGGTTTCCACCATAAGATGAAATGTTCCATAAACAAATGTAAAAAAAAACCGGCCAAGTGCGAGTCGAAGGGTTCCGTACCATCGTACAAGGTTTAACACTATGTCCTTTCTTTTTAAATACCTCCGTAAAAGAAACAAGGCAGGTGCTATAACAATATGTAAAGATTTTGTAAAGTAATTGTGTAATTTCATTACATCCGTCAATGCAGGTATTTATTAAATTGATTTTATTTCCATTATTTCATTACGTGAAAGTTTCAACTGTCTATCTATTACGGTTTATGCGATACAGTCCGCTAAACAGACAGACGAATGGACAGCGGAAGCTTAGTAAAAGGGACCCATTTGCACAGTTTGGGTACGGAACCCTAGAAACATTGTTAACAAATTGGAAAAATAAAGAGGCATCGGTGAGACTATATTTAACCCATTTGGTACAGTACTATATTGGAAATTATTACTTGAAATTTTACATTCTAATCTACTGATCACTTACCGGAAAAATTGAATCTCCTGGGTTTCTGAGAATCAGATGTTTTGGGAAATGCAGTGTTGGTTTTTCGTAGCTCTATAATTAAAATGTACCAGAAAGACAGGAAAAATACGGTATTTTGGGTGTGGGTGAAAATACATAGAAATAATATAGTTAAGTTAATTTTAATTTAATTACTGAATTCTTGTGGTTATTTGTACATTAGTACATGGTAATCGTCCAAACATTTTGGATGGAAGTAAATACTCGTATCAACATTTAAAGGTGGTAGCTGTACTGATATTTTTTCCACCTGCAACACGTATTCATCATATTTGGGTACTGGCCGCTATTAGTGAAATAATACACTACGAGAAATTTCACTTTTGAATTTGAACTCCATTCGAGACAAAGTTCGATTATTTTCGGCTTTTGAAACCATACAGTGTATTTTCCAAGCATTTACAGCTGTCGAATTCATACAGTTGTTCCAGAAGCATCACCACTTTTTGTCAATAATAGCAGACCACCCAATGAACAAATTATACTTTATTATGAACACGGGAGTGTTCTCACAACTCTTTATAAAACATATTGTTTTATAAAATTGTTGTTAAAAATGCTGTGAGACCTCTAAAAAAACCTTTATAGAGCTAATTGGGCGAACTATAAGAATTATGGACCATAATTCTTAAAGAAATAATAAAACATTTTAACAGTCTGCTAAAAACTGTTTGAAACCCTTTTAAAACCACATATATCTACAACTTGGTTGCGGAGATATTTTATAGTAGTTGTGAAAACTTTCCTGCAGTCATTTGCTCAAACTTATATATATATTTGTGTAATATCGATCCATTGTCGTCTTATTCTTTCTTTATGAAAAGTATATTATAAAATTACTTCAGAAATGTGTGAGCAGGAAAAATAATTCATGAAATCAGACTTTGTCATCCAACATAATTTTGTTTGTATAATAATGTTTTCGTAATGCTTAAACATTAATTTTCGATTAATAATGGGCTTTCCAATAACAAGTGTAATTTTGATATTCAAAGAAAAATTCCATTTTTTGAGATAACTGATCGGCCCTTTCATTATAAAGAGGAAGGTATGCCATTAATAATGGAAAATAACATCAGCCAAATGACCACCATGACCACGCCTACAGGACCATATCCTTTTCATGAAATTTTCCATAACCAAATCGTAAAGTGGCTGCCCTATGTCCTCGATAGCCGCACGAATTCCATCTTTGAGGTCTTGAATCGACGCTGGGCTGTTAGCGTAGACCTTCTCTTTCACGTGGCCCCAAAGGAAGAAGTCGCAAGGTGTTAAGTCACAAGATCTCGGTGGCCAATTGTGATCACCTCTTCGAGAGATAACACGGTCCGGAAACTTTTCCCGTAAAAGATCAATGGTTTCGTTGCTTGTATGGCAAGTAGCGCCGTCTTGTTGAAAGTAAACATTGACCAGATCAATACCATCCAATTCCGGCCATAAAAAATTATTAATCATCTGTCGATAGCGCAATCCATTCACCGTAACTGTTGCTCCAGCCTCATTTTCGAAAAAGTAAGGTCCAATGACCCCGCGCGACCATAAACCGCACCAAACAGTCACACGTTGAGGATAGAGAGGCTTTTCAACAATAACTCTTGGGTTTTCCGAGCCCCTGCTTGTTGACGAAGCCATCGAGGTGGAAATGGGCCTCATCACTCAAGATGAGTTTTCGATGGAATTCCGGATCATTTTCATGCATTTCAAGGACCCAATCAGCAAAGACTCGACGTTGTTGATGATCGGCCGGCTTGAGTTCTTGTGTTAACTGAACTTTATAAGCCTTAAGACCCAAATCTTTATGCAAACTATGGTGCAATGACGTTTGTGGAATGCCTAATTCCAAAGAACGACGAGGAATGGACAAACCTGGGTTTTCTTCAACACTTTCGGCTACAGCAGCAATATTCTCGGCTGTTCGTGATAATTTCAATGCGTTGTTGAATCGTGTGTCGTTCCATTTTTATTAATGGCGTAGTTTCTACTTGTCAAATGTCAAAAAATGACAGCTCCAAAGGTGACATCTACCGAAATAGCGGGCTAATTAAAATAACACCTCTTATTGGCAAACCCTGTATTGGAATAAAATTTCATGCAACTTTAATTTTATTGTAAAAGTTATACTTCTAGCTCGAGAAAAACAACGCGCCTACTAAATTCTAAAAATAAGTGAACTTAAATAAATTATTATTATTAAATATATTTTTAATGTAAAGTTCCAAGCCTTTTAAAAAAATTCAAAAATTAAGAGGGAAATCAAGTTTTTTTTTTGTTTAATTCGCAAAAAAGACTTGCCTGTCAGTAAACGAAAAAGTTATATGTCACAATGTTGTTGGGTGCAATAAATTCACTTTTTTATACTAAAAGGGTCGAGTGTTTTCACCTCACTTTATAGCTCTTCTAAAACATTTTAGATTCATGTGAAATCTTCAGGATCAGAAATGTTAAAGTATGTACACTCCATAAAATACTTAGTTTCTTTACACAGGTTAACTGGTATTTTTGAAGAATATTTCTTATTAAAGTATTTAATACCAATGAAAATAGCTTCCATTTTTTATAAAATTCTCATAAAAGCTAAAATACAGCCTTCGAGTTTCATAAAGGGGAAATCCCGTGCTCCATTCAAGTCGCAACCAAATGGTTTTATAAGTGTACTAATTTAATTTTTATCTTTACAAAATCTTTCCACAACTTAATTGCTCCGAAAGCTTAATTATTTAGAAAGTCCTTTAAAAGATTTGTTTAGAACCTATATAAAATACTTATAGAATAAATAAGTTTCCGGAGCAAAACTGTTTTATAATGGTTCGGAAAGAGTTCTCAGTGCTGCCTTATAAAACAATTTACCACCGGAACTCAATAAGAAAAAGCGGTACCTCTATAAAACATTTTAGTATTCGCGTAGCTGTTATACAACCCTTATAAAATAAAAGTCTAATTCCTGTATCTATGTAAGTAGCTGAAAAACTGTTCATTAGGCCATAGTTGGAAACTGCGCAGCATTTCATACAAATCGACTCCACAATGGTCTTTTTGTATTCATTGATAAGTTTTGGGGCTGGGGAAGCGAAACCTTCTTCTTCTCTTCAAATGAAAACGTAAGGCTTGAGCTTCTGGCTGTGCACCAATAAAATTAGAAATCACAGTGACTTCGCTATTGTAATGTCAACGAGCTACAAATAGTTTATTGTTTGTTTCATCATATATAGTACTGCATTCATATTTGTTCAGCTTTCTATGGAGCTTTTAGTTTTCTAAACTGGCTAAATTCACAGCAGCATTGATACGATCTTACTGTCCGTACAGCTCGAAACTTTCGTTAACTCAGCAAGCAGGTGAGTATTGATAATGTCAAACTATTTGTATTTTACATTTATGAGTTCGAACCTTAGAATATAGAGAGTATAGGAAGTGTGATAAGCCAAATTTGGTGTAGACAAATTCTGATTGTGTTAGTAGTTATCTGTTGCCGCTGTAGCGAACGCTCAGTAGTAGAAGCAATATAGAGAGCAGGGCAACAAGATATATGGTTGAAAATATTACGTTTGTTCCCATCGAAAATGTTCTTATTCGCTGTCACTACGCCACATACCTAAGGAATTTCGCAGCTGTCACAAAAATAAACAAATCTCGGTGGAGGAAGGATTTTTTCGACAGCTAAACATAGATTTGTCTCTTTCTTCAATATAATGCTGAGCTACTTCACGGCATGCTGAAAATTCCACGCTCATGCACACGAATTTTACAGGTATCAACACTTCCTGTTGTCTCTATATTCTAAGGTTCGAACGGACGAAATTTGACAAATCAATAGGTTGTGTCAATATTCCTGTTGTCCAACAAATGAAAAATTTTCTTAGTCGTCTTGTATGTATCTCACGATATTGGTTGCTTGATTATAGAAAGGTCATGATCTGGTTGCACACCCCAGTTCATTGGGATTTTAAGAAGTGTGTGCTATCCAAATAAAGTATGCAGTCTTTAAAATGAAGTTGTTTTGATGGGCGTGCTTATTGGTGTTTTCAGTGAATAAATTGTGAACATTGGCAAAATAACTCCAATGGTCCTTTTCCACCTAGAAACAATAAAAAAATAATCAGTTAAATGGGCACATAAACCACTACGTCATCGATGTCGGTAATGATAACGTGGAATAGCTCATAGAATAGTTTCAATGTTTTTAGCGCTGAATGAATGTACATAATCTCTTGGTTTTCCTTCCGGTGATCCTCCAAAACTACTCTCGTGAATATATTTACGTTTTATACCAGCTGAATTAGATAGTTCCGCATATGCTTCAGGTTGTGGCGATGCTGCGAAGTCATACACATACGAGTATGTTCAAATCGTCTTCCTCGTCAATCTTACCGATAATTTCCAAATTGGGTGAAACATTAGAGGGTGATCCTGCTCTTTTTTCGTAACTTAAATACCAAATATACGACAAAATTAAATTAATTTTCTTTTGCTTTTATTAGTCAGCACAGCATGAGGTAGAGTCAACTGAAAATGACAATTTACATTACATATAAAATATTCTAAGATTGGAATGCTGAAAGTACGTATTGAATATTCATTTACTATAGTTCAAAAATTTGTCTGATGTTTAGTGAATAAATTGTGTGAGTAAATTCATTTTAGTTCATTTTGTGGTATATGAAAGGACAACAAGGAAACGAAATATACGAAAATTTTTTGAAGAAGTGTCAAAATAATGACAAAGGATCAGAAGCAACACCCTGATCTTCGTTGTCGATGAATTCATCATAGCTGATAGTATTAACTGTTGTAAGTGGAACATGAGCAATTTTTTCTGTTTTAATTTAATACAATTTGGTTATTATTTCTCAGAAGAACATTGATCCGTTACCGTTTCAAAATCTTTTTATGTTAGGAAATACGACAGCGGCCTTTTTAAAATAGGTCTGTATTACATACCTATCTTTTATCTGTAATTTCCACAGATAAAAATACACATAGAAAATGTTATGACTTGTATCACAAAGACTATCGTTTAAAAAAGTAAGAAAATACCTGTATTTTTCCATATGTTACAAACTCGCAGAATTGCTGTTTCGAAAACTCAATGGCGTATCGAAATTGGTTCACGGCATTCATCTCAGTTATTGTCAGAAGTTGTATTATATCAAATTAAAAACTTTTTCCTTGAAGAGGAACCGTCACAGAAAATTACGTCCCAACAAGAGCATATCTAACTGTGTCCTTAGATAATATCATTTCCATATGTCTACCCTGAAATTATTAGCTGTGTTGTAAATAGTTTGCAGACTGGGTGTAAAACTGATGATAAAAATATACAAGGAAATTGTTTGTATGTACGCAATACTGGATAATTAAAAGCAGAATGATAACAAGAAAGGAAATAAGAATGAAATGAGTTCATTTATACCTTCTTACGTTTTCCACTGTGCATAACTTTTAATGAAAATTCAAACAGCTTTTTATAGGGCCTCTCCTCAGATTGAAGGAAAACGATGAATATTTGTCCATAACTTTGTAGACCGGAAAAAGTTATAAAGCTTTCTGGAGGCCAATCTCAGTCGACGTTCGGTGTAGTTTGAGACGTCTGAGAAAATTTTCAATGAAGTTTTCAAACTGCATGTAATAACAACTAAAGTTATACTACCGTAAGTACTAGGAATTTGTAAAACTGTCGTAGAAATTAATTATAAAAACTCTTGGAGTAATAAATTGAGGCTTTAGGCATGAATGAATCAGCAGTTAATTAACTTATTGATTCATGATACTGATGTTGTGGGATTGAATGCAAATGTACTTATAACGAGTAGCTCTGCAGGAGGGTAGAAAACTGTAAAATTCTGGACATCTATCATTGGCGTAGTTATTTATATAAGAAATGATCCATTAAAAATTTTTTGGTAAAATACTCAACGCCTTGCATTCCGTCAATTAATTTTCCGAATCCATAAGGAAGCAATAAAAATTATTTATGAAAAGTTCAATTGACTGAATTTGTTTGTTACTTGATAAAAAGATGTCAGATTTTAGTTGATGTTTATAATTTTCTTTCTCATCTCAGTTGTAAAATATAAAATATGATTATTAGATTATATATGATACAGGACAAGGTTAATCGGTACACTATTAAAAAATAAGTTTCCTATAATTTTTGTTTAAAGGGAGAGCCAGTAGATGATTCAAAATCGAAGTTATATTAAGGCTTGGATTGCAATGAAAGTAAACAAAGTAGACTTAAATCAAGATCGGTAAAGAATGGTTAGTTTAAGGTAGAATAAAAAAAACATCCATGAAGTGTCTCGCAAATGTGTGACTATCGCAGCCACCTACATCCCGAACAAAACAACCTGTTAAAATGAGAAATGTAAAATAACATATTTTACGTTTGGAAATTCAGCTTGAAAATTTTTAAGTTGAAAGCTCAATTATTACAATGAACCAGAATTGTTTAAGCCAGCTCCCTAAAATATATTGTCAAATTATTTTTTAATATTCTTCCCTATTTTATTGCGCGTAATTCAGCGCCGACACCAACTTTCGATATTTGTTTGGAAGGTGTTTTGCGATGTTCCACATACATATATGTCCCGTTCACCTGATTCTGACCAGTTGAAATTTCATTACCTATTCAAGTTATCATAACACAGCTACAATTTTAATTTAATGTTAAATAAAATAAATTGCAAACACAGTCGAACAGACATTTTTCGGTAAGTCACGTTGACTGATCAACAAGTATCGACACCGGATACGTGTTGCAATTTATTTGATTTCATTGAAAATAAATTATTTTTTAGTTATTCAGCTTTTTCTTTGTCTCATGAAATATACAAAATTATTGTCAAATAAGCAGAAAAGAATTGTTCAGTTTTTCGAGAGCTATAAATCAGTCATTACGTTGAAAATTAGTCTTTTTTTATATCTCCTCCGGAGAAATATCAAAACTTTCATAATGAATGTAAATAAATAAAAATAAATAAATTTTGTTTCGATTTGGTTATCAGGGAAAATATGCTCTTTCTCTTGAAAACGTTTTTGGATATCTCGCCAAATCTTCTGCTTGTTATTCAATTTGGCGGATGTGCCAATATGTGGCCTCAGCACTTCCACTGCCGAGAGTAACAATTTAACATGCGTAGCCAACCATATAATTTTTTTCTGTCAGATGAAATAACATTTTATGAATACTGGGATAATTTAATTTGGGCATTAATATTACAGTTTAGGCATACCTCCTGATTAAGGATTGAATGTGAGATTCATGCTCATTAGATGGTTGAGAGCCTGACTGACAAGGTGGTGGTAACCATGAATCCACATTCGCAGCCGCTGTTTCATCAACATCTAAAACACCAGCCTCTGACAAAGCAGCCAGCAGAATTTCAGGATTTGTGTTATTAATACTAAAAAATAATAAAAGGTATAGTTTTAAATTAATAATAATGTTTTTCTGACGATTTTCCAACATCTTTTAAACTCCCGGCGAATATTCAATTTGTATAAATGCTCCTGGCGGTCCAACATGTACTTCCATGACTAAGATTTATTTATTTATTTTATTAACATTTAATTTGAATTAATTTTTAAAGAACTTAACTTCTTTAACATTTGTACTACAATTGTAACACTTTAGTTGATAACTTTTCACTCCACATCAAAACTAGCGATTAACCTCAAATTTAGTACTTCTGACAGTCAGCTGATTGCATATCAAAGTTACACATCCTCAATTTATTCGATTTTCACCATCCCAGAAGCTAAATTTGCGTAAAAGTTTTTACATAGAATAAAAACTCTCGAGTTAACAGACAGACCATGTTAGGTGCATAGACTCACGCAAGATTTGGTTGGACGGTGCAGAGTGGCGGTGGGGGGTGGGGGTGGATCGTTCACTAAACATCACGGACTCTGGAGGTAACAGCGAGTAAGAGAACCTGTGTAATGATGAGGATATGCTAAATTTGAGCGCCACAATTTGGTGCAGTAGGAAAGAAATCACGAAACTACTTAATTGTGAGCAGTAAATGAGCAACACGGGAGGAAAGAAATGGATAAATATAGGGAGTAAAAAAAACTTAAACGAAATGATGATATTAAAGGAATGTAATAAATAGATTGTATAATAGGAAGTATTAAAAATTATAAAGATGCCAACGGGGAACTAATTAAAAAGAATCTCCGTCAATTAAGCGTACGACATCAAAGCGATTTACTAAATTCAAATACAGGCACCTAACGTAAATGCAGGCCAAATACTTCCTCTATTAGGAGTAAAATAGTAACTACTTATCTAGATCACAAATATGACAACTATCCCATACTGCTGTAAGAAATCTTTATATATATCAACAGGCAAACACTAAATCTAGTTACATTTACACCACATCTAACATGAAACAAAATACTAAATACAATGATGTAACAACAGGCCGGATTATAAATGTACTACCAAAATAATATGTAAACAATTACTCATACAGCTAACTTCCAAATAATAAATAAATAATAATAAATAATAACCCACTGATGTGCCAAAGTCAACACTAATAAGTGATTGGCCAGCAATTTTAGACCCTTATATATCAGTATCTAACAGCCTCAGATAATCCCGAGGAAATCAACATTTCTAATAAATTCATGACAATGATAATAATAATGCGAAATCAACACCATCTACATTCCTGAATACAAAACCGAGCGTAAATCAAGATTTTGACGATACGACCACTGCCCAGCAGGAAATATGGTCAAAGTGCTTCATTATTTACTGCTGACGCTACGTGTCAACAGAATATACAAAATGAGCATGTATAGTTGAAATATTTTAAGTGTGTAAGTATTGCTGCCACATCAAAGAATTATCAACGATGAAATAGAATAGAAATTGTAAAAATAATCTGGGGAAACAATTTGTAATTGTAGAGTCAGGTTGAGTAAAATAAGAAGATAATATGACGGTTAGCATTTAGCGCTTTCCTTGGTAATTTTCGAAAGGTTTAAATATCTAGAAATCGATTTTCGTAGAGAAAAACTTAACAAAAGACTTGTCTGTATTAATGAACGAAAATATAAAACGTTATTTAGTCACTACTGCTTCATTGTATATATATTACTCTGTCCACATATTTTCAGCGATTTTTTGTCATTGTGGTGTCATGGATGAGTTTGTGAACGTTGTGTATTTTGTTAACTATGACAAGTATATGACAAAGGAATGCTGACTTCGTCGTTGAAAAACTGTGCCACTCGATTAAAAATAGTCATCAGATAAGTCAATGATACAAAATATCGTTGACTCACCGATGACTCAACGAAACTATTTCCTGCTGGGTGGCATCTACAGATCACCATGAAATTAGTACAAAAACTTCGTGAAGATTAACTCCTGTTCACTGACGACTACTGTCACTGCATTATAGCAAACATAATTCTTCAGTCCACTTGACACATCATGTAAGCATAAATAATTCTTGTTTCTTTTCTCTTTCATAAAATGTTACTTAATTTTCTTCCTTTTTCCTATGTTCTCGGTTCTTCAAATCCCACGGACCTCAACAGAACAGGGACCAGAACCGCACTGGGAGTAGGTACTTGCGATCGGACGCTAGGTTGTTGGGCCGGTGATCTCCAAATTAACGCGACCACACGTATTTACCACGTACTCTGGACGAATGTTGCGGCTGCGGTGGGAGGAGAGATATTGAAATTGAAAATGTACTTTATTGCATAACCTAAAAGCCGAGTACAATAAAGCTAATTGGGTTATGAGTTAAAAATACTCAGAAATGTCCCACAACTTATAAACACTGACAGGTCGTGGAGCCAAGTGGGTGTGTGGGGGTTATATATATCAAATTTGACATTCTCGTGACTTTAACAGCATTCAGTTTTTGGTAAAACAGTTGACATTATTTTTTGCGTCATATCATTTTTATTTCGAAAAACGATTCCAAAACCAAAGAGTAATTCCTTCACGCAGAGCCATTACAATTCGATTTGGTGCCTCAAGCAAACGTAAAAATTTACACCCCTGATCTATAGAATTTGCAACATAACCTTATATAATTTTAGCTGTACTATTTTGATAGACTACGACTGTACAAAGTTGAGCAACAATTGATATCATGAGAAGAATATTAAATAATATTTATTCCACATAAAATTATTAGTTGATACTAATTTTTTGCGAGTAAAGTACATTTAAAAATATTGAGGTGAATCAATTTGATAGAAATATTTGCAAGATTTTATAGATGGACTTTTCTAGATTTTTTCGCCACCAATTACAGGGTGCGGCAAAAAGTTCTGACGCTTTTAAAATAAAAATAACACAAAAATTAAAAGTGATACAAGTTGTTTTATTGCTTATTACAGAAGGGTGTTCATGTAAATTAATATGAAAATAACATCAGAAAACGGATTTCATCCGTTTAAGATCTGAAGATAACGTCCTTTAAACGATTTCCTTCTTTGACTAAGGATTCTTCCAGTCTTATACTAAAGCTGTCGAATACCTTTTCTAACATTGCAGGAGACATGGATTCGATTTCCTGGTTTATGGCCTCATTCATTTCGTCCAGTGTGCGGAGTTTGTTTGTGTAGCCCCCTCAAGAAAAAATCACAAATGCTGTGGTTTGGGAAGCGAGCTGACCATCCAATGTCCCCAAAACGCGAGATGACTCAGCCGCGAAACTTGCTTCTGAAAAAGTCGTTCACATCATTGGCTGTATGGGCAGTTTCCCCATCTTGCTGAAACCACAGCTTCCTGCGCACTAAGCGATTTCTCTGAAGTTCGGGGATCAGGAAGTCTTCAACATCAACAGATAACATTGGGAATTGACCGTAACGGTCCAACCACCCTCTTGAAAGAAGTATGGCCCAATCACAACTTTCCGTTACAGCACAGCACACAGTAACCTTAGGACTATTCAGCGGACGTTCATGCAGTTCTTTAGAATTTGTAGCCGGCCAATATCGAAAGTTCGGCTTGTTTACACGATGGAAATGTGCCTCGTCGCTCATCATAAAAATGTTGTCATGAGTCATCAAGTCAATCATTTGCTATGCAAGTGCATTCCGATTTGCACAGTCGTAAGGCTTTAACTGCTGGACAACAGCTATTTTGTATGGGTGGAAATGCAGACCGAAGCACAATATTTGTCTTACCGAGTGGTCAGAGATGTGCAAAGCAGCAGCTTGTTTACGGGCCAGCCGCCGAGGGACTGGCTTTACTCGATCGATATTCTCTGACTACCAGGCTGACCTTGGACGGCCTGTCGACTTCCGTTTTAACGTTAAACCGGTAGCTCTGAAGTTACTCACCTATAGCAGAATTATATTACGAGTTGGGATTCTTCCTCTTGGACCCACATTAAAACTCGTACGCAGCTGCCACTTAGCAGTAACGCATAATCGCCACTTTTAAAAAACGCCTTGACAACAAACGCACGGTGCTCACCCGATCACTACTCCATGGCTACTAAAAATATCCACGTGTGGGCTCGGGAACGGGCTTATCTCTACCACCCCCACCACCTACTTACTCAATAGTACGGCGGCGAAAACCATTAAATCTTTTTGCCGCACCCTTTAGTTTATAATGTTCTCAAAATAACAAGATTTCCTGTCATTTATTTTCGGGTTACAAAACAGCCACATTTGACAATCTTTCCTGACCCATTGAAGATCACAGAAATTTTTTTATTAACTTCAATTTTTGGTTCACATGAAGCTATCTTCATTGGCAGTGCTACAAAAACTCTGAACGCGATTTCGATATTTAGATAGGATTCTTGGAGGCTATAGTCGTGAATTAATTGAAGATCGCCAGAAAGGAATCCAAAATCTTCTGAAATTTTTTCCAAAATTTCGTACCTCCTCGTCAGTTAGAATGAAAGAACATCAGTCGATTCAAAAATTGGTGTACGAAGCTTTTGTTTTGTGGCAATATTGGATCATTTTGTGATTCAAAGAGTTCGAGTCGCTTCTTCTTCCTTGTTTCTTTAACGTTTGCTGGTGTAAACATATCCTTAGAAAACTTTGTAGGACTGGCAACAATTTTTTTCATGTCAGGAGCACGAGTCAAACTCAGCCTTGTCAAGCGGGTAAATTCAAATCGAAAACAAAAAAATTATTTAATAGTTAAAACTCAGAAATAATTAATATTTGACAATGGCAAATGTTATTAATATTATTTTTTTCGCCCGCAATGTTTTTTTAAACGGGCGGCGCCTCTCCGCTTCAACGTCTGTCTCACTTGCCTTACTCTTGTTACAGCTGTGTTAGTAAAATTGTTGGTCTCTCGAATACTGTTTCCACAGAGAAACCTTGTTTTAGTTCTAATTTTAAGTGTGAAAGGGCCAACCGCTCTTACACATATTCCGTGCATACATATTTCTTGTATAAATTTCTTCTTTCTATCTTCTTATTTAGCATCGCATTCAATATTCATAGAAAAGTTGTCTTGCTCTCCTTGTAATTGGTTCAGTAGGAAGTAAGCCTAATAATTTAGGTTGTTTGCCTCTTATAAAAAAGTCATTTTTAAAGACACTTGCTTATAAAAAAAGTCATTTTTGAAGACCCTTGTGGTTGGTTTATTATTATTTGCCAGGGAAGATTTCAAGACCCAGTCCGGCCCTGACAGGGACTATATATATATCATAATCCTGGAAATATCCAATTTTGTATCGAAGTTAAGATTTTGTTATTTTTGTTTTTCCTTATTTTTTTTTTTTTGTCTTTGTTTCTATTTAATAGAGTTCCCCTTTGATTTAGTTTTTAATTTTCTATGGAATATTTTGTTAGTAGTTAGGCGTACAACGATTTCACGTCACTCTAAGTTGTACTTGAATTTCTTCCCTAAGCCTCCAGATCACCATAGGTGACTTTGTGCTTACCTCCCTCACTGTGAGTCGTGAGGTATAGATAGCGCCAATTCACTTCATGAGAATGGACGTGGAGCTTCACCCTAATTGAAACTTCGGCACAAACTAACTCCCAAACTCATGTTCGGCACTCTATTTATAGCCTGGAGTCCCGCTAGGTACAATCAATGGAATTTCATTATCACTTCATCATTAGTTTCCACGATAAAAGCAGCCGAAAAACGTGAGTGACAGTTCACTTATTTTTGATTATTTACCTGATTTCGTCCAATTAAAACACAACAAAACCTTTCCTCGTAATTGAACAATTCTTTTTGAAATGGCAACCTTGTATGAAATATTCACCTTTATCGAATTTTTGTATCACTTGTGTAATCCAATATTATTAATTAAATCTCTTCTTTCGTGGACTATTTCCAACAAGAATTGTCGTAAGTTCATTTACTGATCCAATATAAATCGCCCGGGACAATCGAGCTCCCACAAAACATGGATTTGTTAACATAATCATGCCTGTTTCTAAACCAAACCACACTTACGGTTTATAGTTTTCTTATCTGGCTACCTTCCTTGGCAAAAAATTGGTGTTTGTTGTGGCTGAAAGCTTTATCCGCAGGTCCTTAGTAATATTGGCGTGATTTGCTTTCTGTTGCTCTGGTACGAACTGTTGTTATATAAGAACGTGATTCTTTGTTGACAATTATCCGTCTTCTAATTTAACTTTGTCCCGGAACTAACTTCTCACCAGGATGTTTCAGTATCGACTACCATAAAGTATCTGTACTGAGAAGCACAGGAAGCTGAGGAACACCCAACAGCGTAGATGGAGGTGCCCTAATAAGCTTTTTTTCATTATGTGCTATTACATTTTAACTATATATATCTAGTTTTAGACAGCAACAATTTAATCATATATGTAATCGTGTAATTTATATTAGGCTTCTAATGACGTATATGTAAGTTTAAAAGAAGAAAAAAAACCCAATCATAACAACCAGCCATTAAAAGGAAATCAGGGGTAAAATTTTCCCTTTATCCATTTAATTAAAAAAAAGAGCTATAGTTGTCTTCATAGGCACGTAAATTGAGATTTATACATATAACGGAAATGCAATGCAAGTCTAGACAAATTAATGCGACTGTAGATAAAAGGAAATTACGTACCCTCTGTCGATGTGCACAGGGGATACACAGAGGACCTAGGTTGCACTCGTGGACGCTTCTCGCATATGTAAATAGCGTAGCACAACAAACTGATCGAATGTTAAAGTGTTCCAGGTGTGGATCAATAGAATTTATGTCGTTATTATCACGGGCTGAATCATTTACGAAATTCATTAGAAACCGGAAAATTGGAAATTGCCACCTATGGAAACGACTTTCAAATAAATTATAAATTAAGCTTTAGTCTGTGCTTTACCTGAAATAATAATGGTACACAGCAGCTGAAGTTTAAATATCTCTCTCTCTCTGATAGGATATTTCGTATACTTTGTTAAATGCTTGTGGGTTTAGGACTTGTGAAATCCTGTGAACACTGATTTGAGTTGGAAGTTTTTATTTTTCCGTCTATGACCAATAAGTCATATATGTGTTAAAAAAAACATTTTTCTTACTTTGGTGTATATATTAGTAGATTTCCAACAAGCTCTATGTTGTGCGAAAGAACCAAGTTTTCATCGCAGATTAAGGCAGTTAAGCATAATTTTCATCAGGTTAGAAATCAATATATCTTCATCACTCATTCATCTAGTATTTTCTAGACCTCAACTGATTGATTAAATTACTCAATAAAATGCCAGACAGATTTCACATCTGAAACTTTACCACGGCAGATAATATAACATAAAGTTTAGAAGCAGCAATATATTTTAAAATTGTTCTTTCTGCGAAATGCATGTTTCATATTATACTAAGTTCCATTCGCAGTTAACCCCTAAACTAATATTAAATATCTTTATTAAATTGCGCTTTTGTCTCTTTTTTCATAAGGCAGGGGGACAGGAGATCCCCTCCCAAGCACGGAGGCCAGAGCGGCCCATTGCGCTGCCTTCCTAGAAACCTTTTCACCAATATCTTCCTGTCCTCTCAATGAAGCGCATCAGGTTTTGGTGAGAAAGGTTTTTCAGCTCATCTAGAGATAGAAGGACAAACCATAGAATATCCAGCCTGCTCCAGGAAAAGGCCGAACACGCAACAACAAGCCCTTTTATCTCAGTCCGACAGGTAAGCGAAAGTTTACCAAGAGTTCAGCGACAAAAATTAGAAATTAAAATCTGTGTTCCTTTGTAATTCCTTATGTACAAATAAGTTGTTATTAGGTACTCTATTTAATTTGAATTTCGAAAAGCAATGATTTTTTTGGTATAACAATTGCCACCTTTAAACATCTCTGGAAGAAAGTAATCCTTAACTTGACAGCTTTATACGTACACGGATACTATACCACCACTGACATACCATTTTTTTTTTTGAACTTGTGCTTTACTGCTCTGCTATCGTAATACTCAATTTAAAAAATCCAATTAAATATGTATACATCAGTACATATCCGGATGAGCTCATAAAATTGGGGGTAAGTAGATAAAGTTTGCAAATATCCAAAGGGAAAATAGCAAACTGAGGCAATAAAAATTTTTCCTGAACGCGGTCGGATGTTTGTAGTAAATTGGTGAAAACTGGAAGTGCTGTCCTGCTTCCTATTACGCTACTACTGTGAAAGTTGAAGAAAGTTTTTAGAATCATACCAAAGTCCTTAAAATGGTTTATGCTGCGGACTTTATAAAATTACCCATCCGATCCGGTCTGTAAAATGGGAAGGAAGAGGAGGGAGTAAAAATATCCCGAAGTCTCTGAAATAAAAAGATGCATGCTCAACATAAAATTTTGTAACTCTTCAGACGTGTAATAAAGTAAAAGTATCTTATGGAAGATTTCTATAGTTTAGTTTGCGATAACAAAACGTGGTTAACCTTAGTCTGATCTGGAAGTATGAAGCTATTTATTACCAACATTGGAGACTACAGCAAGGGATATAGGGACCTTTAATTCGGCCTGGTAGGGACTGTTCTTAATTGGTAATGCAGTCTTAACTACAATTTTTTTCTTTTAAAGAATGCACTACAATGGAATATTAAAAAGTAATAATAAATAAAGCCTAGGAGGTCTCTTAAGTCCTTAGTATTAAATTTGCGCAAGATCAAAGCAGGATACGAAATTTTCATTTCTTCTGTGCATGAGTTCAGACATTTTTGAAAAAAATTAATCTGCAATTTCCCTATAACAGTATTCTACAAAATTCCAGCATACTTTGCAAGCGCATTCACAAGCATTATCCAAATTATGTAAAACGGAATTTTTTAACAGCAGCCCTCCGAATCGAATAGCCGATTTGCCCATTTGCTAACTTTAAAAAAAGCGGCTTATCAAGTGAGATCTACATATTCGTCAGCGTCTTCCCAAGTCATCTTTTGTATAGACAAAGAGACGCACGTACAGATAGATATTGACTATATTTGCGTTTAAGGCGTGAATTACAATTACGATTGATCTGTTGACTGCGACTAGATTTTCAGTGGAAGTCGACGCTGAGATGAAATTTGTGATTAAATTAAAGGTTTAACTGCTGTTTCTGTCTTTGTGATCAAATTAAATTTTTTTATTAATTTGTTACGTATATAAGACTTTAATGAATTTGTGTGTAATTTTGCAAAGTCAAAAGTCGATTTGGGTACGGGAGATATTTGGTAAATATGAAAGAGAGCTTCACGGGTTTTCCACAAAGACATTTAGTGTTATAAAAAGCAATTTTATTAGGCTGTGCGGATAGGCGTACCACAATTTGCTCTGATTTTGAAGTTAATTAGCCCGAAACGTAGGAAAAATGCAAGAATGGAAGCTATTGATCCAGAATGTAGATTCGTAATTCCTCTTATGTTAGTATTTCATGATATTATTGCACCAGACATTAATTTAAAATAAGATGCAATTGCAATTACTCGGCTCATTGAGCCCCAAGGCGAGATTATATCTTGGCATTTAAAATGGCTATTTGCACTATGGGGAATATCATACTAGAGACACGTGACAGCCTGTGGGAAGAATTATCTGCTTTTTATCTGTCACAACTTAAATGAAGACGAATGGAGACGCACTGTTGACGATTTTTATATTTCGAGCTAAATACTTAATTGCGTAGGAGCCATTGATGGGACACACATTGATGAAAGCGATGAGGGAGTTTTCTCAAACAGTTTATTCGGAAGGCAAAAATGAGACATTGCCGCTCCCAGGAGATAAAAACTTGTCGAATTCAAATATAATGTTCCTGCGTTATTTCGTCTCAGATTGTGCTTTTCCACTGAAGAGGAGTGTAATGCGCCCTTTTGCCGGAAGAGGACTATGGACTGACGAAGAAAGTTTTAATACCAGGCTTTAAAAGTCTTGAAGGCATATTGAAATTTCCTTCTGTGTCTTAACCAGTAAATGGTGTGTATTATTTACGACTATAAAGTTTTATCCTGAAAACGTCAATAAAATAGTGAAAGGAGTGGTTTTACTGCACAATTTCTGCAAATTAAATTATAACGCTCACTGCCCCCAATATGTAGATCATTCAGAACCAGACCATAGTACAGGGTCTTTGGCGACAAGAAACGCCACAGCTGAGACCATTTAGGAAAACACTGGATTAAATGCTTCCAAAAATGCTTTTTGGCTAAGATATGTTTTAAAAAATTATTTAATGAGGAATTAAAATACGAAATATTAAAATAAAAATACATTTCAGAATTATTAAGTCTTTCTACTTGACAAAAGTTTTATATGTATATTATTAACTTTAGACTAACAAAGAAACCTTCACCAAAAAAATAAATCCTTAAATTAAAGCTTTTACGAAAAAAAGTTCATGAGATTTCACACTAAATTGTTCTACTAATTTTCATTTTTACTTCAATGAGCTTCACTTATAGCCCTCATTGTATTGTTAAAAATCTCTTACTGGAGCTTCATCCACTGCAATTAATTTAGATTGGCCTCTTCTATTTAACCCTCACCCGCTCGGTTCATGTTTTAAATTAAAACGGTCAGTATTTACCCCTGTTGTATGTTATATGAAGAAATTTATAAAATCATAACAACATCACACAGAAAAATATGCAATAGATTTTACAAAAAATGTAATTAAATCGATTAAAATTGCAATTGATTTTCAGACTGTTACAGTGTAATTGATATTACTATATAAAGTATTACACTGTAATGAATTTTTCTATTACAATCTAATAACTTTTATTGCAGTCTGGCAATAAAATATATTACTGAAAAGTAAAATATATTGCTTGGCTGTAATGGAAATTATTGCATTTTTGTATTAGAGTCTAATGACTTTTATTGCAGTCTGGCAATAAAATATATTACTGCAAAGTAAAATATATTGCTTGGCTGTAATGGAAATTATTGCATTTTTGTATTACAGTCTAATGACTTTTATTGCAGTCTGGCAATAAAATATATTACTGCAAAATAAAATATATTGCTTGGCTGTAATGGAAATTAT
Organism: Dioctria linearis; assembly: GCA_963930735.1. Classification (NCBI taxonomy): domain Eukaryota; kingdom Metazoa; phylum Arthropoda; class Insecta; order Diptera; family Asilidae; genus Dioctria; species Dioctria linearis. The sequence continues at coordinate 55,574,990 of OZ005740.1, forward strand.
TGCATTTTTGTATTACAGTCTAATGACTTTTATTGCAGTATGGCAATAAAATATATTACTGCAAAGTAAAATATATTGCTTGGCTGTAATGAAAATAATAAATAAAATAAAATACACCAAAATATCTCTCTAAAAATTTTATTACATAGAGTGCAAAAAACCATTTCAATATTATGTAGCAAATGAGAAAATATTTAATGCCTTATTCTTAATATTAATATCTTAAACCTAATTGATACATATACACGCATATGTTTTTGTAAGGCCTGTTATGTAATATATCTTTGTATACCTTTAGTTTATGCATTTATGAGCTACTAAAAAAAGGAATAAAAAACTGATCATTTGACATGACAAAATAATTGCTTATATTTCCAATGTCTATAATGGAACTATCACTGATTTTATTTTCCATTTTTTAATAATTTTTTTATAATAGTTTCCTGTACCAACTGTATTTTTGAATTTGAATTTTAATTACTGAAAATGTGCTGTCAATTATATATTAAGATTTACAGGACTTTCGTTTTAATTCACAAAATCTTGGGTATCTTGCATTTTGAATAAAATCAATTACGAATGAATGATCATTGATTTTGTCCGTCTGCCTGTATTAGTTGATGTGAACAAGTAATAGCTAAACTTCTCATTGAATCCTTGGTATCAAATCTACCAGAGTAATTTAACGTAAATTTCATGCAGCATGAGGAGCACAAAACTTTCGTATACAAAACGCACTCGAACTCAGTACGCGTTGAGTCCACTTACATAAGTATATCGTCGCACGAATATTGATTTGCCCCATCGGCCAAATTTGCTATTTTGAGTTATGTACTTACAATTCGTGAGATTATTACTGAATTCGAGTTAAATGCTTTAATCTGTTCTTTTCTAACTTAAATATGTGTTGAGATAAATAATGTTATGTTTATCCCATGTCATATGCTTCCATATGAGTTCTTAACTTTGACTGAATTTTTCTCAAAATTTCATTTTTGCATATGGGGAAAGGAAATACTCAGGCCACGATCATTTAATAACGTTAATTCTGAAGAAACTTTTAAGATATCAACACCCAACACAACTAAAAATGTTCATCCTCTAAACCCAACCTAGAAGGTAAATCTATTTCTGGTCCACAAAAAGAGTACTAAAACCAAACAAAACTAGGGAGACTTTCACTACACTTCGCTTTCACTATTATTTATTATTATTACAATGTCCATAAAGTCTAAACCACTAAACTTTTCTTTATAACGAAATCACCAAAACAACAACCGACTTGCTTTCGTAAAATCGCTCCTGATCAACTAATCCAACAATGTCGCATACATCAAATAGGCAAATAGCAAGTCTGAAGAGCTATTGATTGAAACATTAGTAAAAATTACTGTGTTTTAATTGATTTCATTGTTTCATAATAGAAAGAACTGCACAGCTGTAATAGAATTTATTGCGCCGTAGTAAATTTTTGGTATACACACATGTAATTTTTTTTATAAAACTGAATGTTACTCCTTTATAGACTATTCTACACTAGAGTACAAATATACATATAATCAGTGCTCGCGTTTCACGCTTCTAGTAAACTGTATTAAAAAATAATGTAGTAAAAGATATTTGTTTTTAATATGGAAGTTATTTTAGATTATGCAATAATATATTCAGTATATTACAATTTAATAAATTGTGGGAGTTGTCATACATATGCAGGGTGTCCCGACTTGAGTGTTACATCCGGAGGCTATGGATAAGTAATCCTTGGACAACAAAAAAATTGTACGGGTGGGGAAGGATATCCTAACGGTTTCCGATACAACGGGACTGAAAGATATTTGGGTGTGTTTACAGATCACTGTTCGAAAGAACGTTATATGCTATGATGATGATGATTTAATAAATTTGTTGGATAGATAATAGTTGAACCTTTTTAATGGTCTGTAAATCTTTCGCTTCCTCCTCTCCGTTTTGAAGTTGTTACTAAACAAATTTAAAATCTTGGAATTTTAACTCAGAGGGTTAATGCGCGCGCATTGTTATATCTGATATACATGTTCTATCTGTTCTGTCTGATCTATCTGTTCGAACTGTTCCATCTGTTCTATCTGTTTTGTCTTTCCTGTCTGCTGTAACTGGTCTATCTGTTCTACCTGTTCTATCTTTCCTGTCTTTTGTGTCTGCTCTACCTGTTCTCTCTGTTTTACCTGCCCTATCTTTACTATATATTCTACCTGTTCTATCAATTCTACCTGTTCCATCCGTTCTATTCACTCTATTCCAAGATTTTAGGGGGTTAATGCGCGCGCACAATTCTATCTGAGCTGTCTGTTCTATCTGTTCTGCCTATTTTGTCTATTTTACCTGTCCCATCTGCTCAACCTGTTCTGTCTGTTCTGTCTGTTCTACCTGATCTATCTGTTCTAACTGTTCCATCTGTTATAACTGTTCCATCTGTTCTATATGTTGTCTTTTCTGTCTGCTCTGCCTGTTCAAACTGTTCTACCAGTCCTGCATTTTCTATCTTTCCTGCCTGCTCTACCTGTTCTACCTATCCTATCTGTTCTATATATTCTACCTGTTCTATTTATTCTATATGTTCCATCAGTTCTGTCTGTTCTATCTAATCTATATGTTCTAACGGTTCCAACTGTTCTGTCTGTTCTATTCTATCTGTTCTAATTGTTCCATCTGTTCTATCTACTCTCTGTACTCTATTTTAAATTTGTTTACCTATAACTTCAAAATGGAGAGGAGGCGAAAGATTTATAGACCATTAGAAAGATTCAACGATTATCTATCTAACAAATTAAATCAGCATCATCAGAGCGTGTAACGTTCTTCTGAACAGTGATCTATAAAAACACCCAAATATATTTCAGTTACGTCATGTCGGAAACCGTTAGGATATCCTCCCCCCACCCATACAATTTTTTGGTTGTCTAAGGATCTTTTTCCTAGCCTACGAATGTAACACTCAAGCCGGGACACCATATATATGCAATACCAAAATATCAAACATTTTTTTACTACAAAATTTTCAACAATGTATAAATAATTACAGCATTTTAACTCTTATGCTAGTAGACCCATCTGCCATAGTATGACCCAATGTTGGGAAAAAAATAAATTTGTCAATATGTTTACAGAAAAGTTTATCTAATTTTTTTTCAAAATAAATGCATTAAGGTGTCCATTTTTTACAATTGTATGACCCTCTGATACCAAAATTATTGTAGTTCCATTAAGGACCATTTCTTTTATTTTACAAATAAAATTGGCTTGTTCATTTTCCAGTACATAGTAACCGGTTTTGTACACAGTTCCCTTATATATTAAATTCGTACAGAAAATGCAATTATTTGGTAATTCAAATTTTTTGAGTTCATTGAAATATGGTTTAGAAGTTATTTTGCCTTCACAACTTTGTATAACTTTTATTGTTTCTAAAGCAATATTATCTAAAATACGATGAGCAAATTTCATCATGAATTTAAGGCCCAAGGAATAACAAAGATTTACTCTCGAACTTATCGATGTCGCGTATCGTTTTAATTCTTTATGTTTGGCCTCATTTCTTAGAGCCCAAATATGTTTAAGTGGTCCAGATCGGCGAATAACAGTTGAATAATGTGTCATAAGATGAGCTTTAGGTTTTAACGGTTCTTTAAAAAGTTGAATATATTGTTTAGTGTGTAAAGCGACAAGGTCATCAAGTCTTTTAAGATTACTGTATTTAAAGCTTGATCTTAAACATTCATCTAATAATTTTTGCAGCAGGAGAAAAAATTTCCTCACTTTATCACTACTTGGTACAAGATCCCCAACAATTAATGAGAAGTAATGTACAAAACACCACATTTCAACTGCCGACAATGAAAAGTTTTTAGATTTCAAACCTTCTGTTTTAATTGGCAACGACATATTTCGGCAATCAATTTCGCCATAGTCAAATAATTGTTTTCGATTGTTAAATACATCTAGTGAAAAGTACTTTGCTGTTTCCGTTAGATATAGAATAATTAAACTAATATCATTTTTAAGCAAACCTTCAAAAAGATCATGCATTATGTCTACAGATATGTTATTGACAACGTGAAAATATTGCAATTTGTTGAATACACATTCCTGAATAATACCTGTAGATCTACTATCATTAAGTAACACATCATCGTCATAGTTTGCTATCGTCCGTAGGTTCAGTTTTTTTTCTCGGACAGCGCTTTGTGTTTCGACTTTAGGGCATTTGCAAATACGACAGAAAAACGTGGCAGAAAATGATCTGGAGAATCCCAAAATGTTATTTAGACCAACATTATCGCCTGTTACTAAAGAAAGAATAAAATATATTCTTTGTGGCCCATTTGGTGTTTCTATAAGCAAACCTTTGGTTTCTAATTGAGATAGTACTAGAAATAGTTGATAAATGGAATCATCGTTTCCATACTTCATAACATGTTTCGTTTTTACCAACATGGCAACAATTATATTTTCTAAGAAAGATGTGAAATGTGAAGGAAGCGCGGAAAAATTAAGATAAAATGCAGATATAGAGTTCTGCCCTGAATGTGAGCCGAGAATGTTATCTGAGCCGAAGTCATCGTTATAAAGAATAAGCGGCAGTACTATTTTATTTTCACTTTTAATTTTTTTATAAATATTTCTCCACGTTTCTACAGTCATACAGTTATTTACACAATTACTTTTAATGCTCTCTTTTATATTGTTTAAACTTTCATCTAAAACACCTGGTATTTCAAAAAACTTTTGAATAATATATTCTATGGGCATAATCACACCTTTAATTTGTTTATAATCCAATGATGGTAAACGTCTTTTAACAGTTTCTGAAACTCCAGAAGAAATAATAAATGTCTGAGGCAATTTTAGCAAATCCATATCTTGCAGACATTTTAAAAATTTATACTCAGTATTTATTTTTGAAAAAGGATTTCTAAAAAATTCAGTTACAACTTCATTATTTACCTTCTGACTTAGTAAAGAGCATATAGGATTCGTTATATATAATTTCACATCTTCTAGAATTTGGAAAACAAGCTTTCTCGGCAAACCATTTTCACTACATAATTTGCTCACAAATTTGAGAGCATTTCTGTGAAGGATATTAGAATCAGGAATTAATACGGACTCAACTGATTGAAAGTTACTACGTTCGCACGATGGAGCGTTGTGTAAAGTTAATATTTTCTGTGACTGAGAACAATCAGAGGCCAATTTTACAGTTTTTATCAATGAACTACGTGTTTTGACTGATACCTTGTTGGCATTATTGTTATCGTGGTCATAGGCAACATGTTTGTGTACAATCTTTAAATGTTTCTTTAAGGCACTTATGTTCGAAAATGTTTGCGGACATTTTCCTTCGCCACAATTATATATACTATAAGGATGGAATTTATGCTTATATTTTAAGTGGTTAGAGTACATATTAATAGATGAAAACTTAAGCTTACAACTAAAACAATTAAGAAGAGGAAATGAGTTACCTGCATAGTTGCAATTCTAATTTATACTTACTGGAGTTATATGGGCAGTTATTAATTTGGTTGAGAATTTCTTTTGTAGACTTATTACTTTTTAACTGATTTTTCAAAATAGGGACACATTTTTTTAGAAAGCCATCCCATTTATTCAAAAGGAGCATCGATTTACTAGCACTGTAAAGTGCAATAAAATCTAAATCAATCTAAAAATAAATTGTTTAGTTAAGCTTATGAGGTAAAAGATAAATGTGTTTACCAAACGCGGTGCCTTTTCTTGCGTAAGTAGGGGCCAATCACAAAATATTTCATGTGCAAGTTCTTTAGGCTTTTTTAAAATTTCCTCACGACGTAGGGCAAATGTATCCCTCCATTTAATTTCCACGATCTGTCATGGATCAGCTACATGCTTCAACCAAGTCTTATTAGACTCACATTCGGGCGATTCTATAAAAATTTAAAATAAAAAAGTTTTTTGGTAAACAAATTTGAAGACTAACTCTACTTGACTCTTCTGACACAGTCCATTCCTCAGGGAACCTTGCATAATCTCCTGTAGCTGAAGTTATCGAAATTGGAGATCGACTACGTCTTCTTCTAGCGGGAGATACAATATTTTTGCTTCTTAGAAATTTAATTGTGTTGTTGTACTTCGTATAAAGTGCCCCTCTTGCCCGACCGTTGACATCTCCAGGAATAAAATAACTTTCCTATGTGCAAGAGAAAAATTCAGTTAATATTAAATTTTGAACTGTTGCACTAAATTCATATTAAATAAATTCCAAAATCCAAAAGGGCACAAATTAGTTACTTAGTTATTTAATTTAAAATAGAGTGATAATAATGTATACATACTTTTGCTTCACCTGGAAAACGAATTACAATTTTTTCTGCAAGCATTAACGCATCCTTGGTGCTCATATGAAGCCTGTTGTAAACGAGGTAATCGACTACGCATGCAATTAATTGATTGCGCGTATTTTTGTCCAACATATTCTTTGTTTTATAACTGTTTGTGACGTCCACGCCTTTTGGACTCGACCATAAAATTTGATCTATATTCTGCAAGAGTTTATATGCACCTAATTATATTACTTTATTAAAACTATCGAATTATTATTACAATTGTTTCAACCGACAGCTGTACCGCTGGAGACGAATCTCTTGAAGTATGACTTGGGGAGGCAGCCTGTGTGGTACAGTTTTGTACCCACATCTTGATTTCTTCATTAAACGATGATGTTGCGGTAATAGTTTCAGCAACGGACACCACAGATAGACCCTACAAAGATAGCTTAAAACCAATTGATTATTACATCTCTGTAAAAATGTTTACCTGCTCAATTCTAAATTTTATCTTATCTGCTATACCGAAGGCTTGTAGTATACTCTCAATATCCTTTTCAGTTATATATTTTAGGCATTCAAGATCAATTTGATTATCTAAAATTTGTAATGTTTATCTAATTATACATTAAAAGAAGCTTATATTTTTCATGCACTCGCTAGGATATGTTCCAAAATTTAAGAATTCTACCTGATAAAACCACTTTCCCTGCATGAATGCTTTCAAAACTAATCCATTGGCCCTCGTGAGATAACATAAACGTTAGTTAATTAAAACAACATCTATACGATATTTATGGCTAGGAAAAAGGTCAACCGTCTAACCCATTCAGCCTCTATTATCACTATGCATGCCAACAAATTGCATTCCATTCAAATATTTCATAGTTCAGATTTGAAAAACACCGTGATTGAAACTCATAGGATTTATGTGTCCTTACTGAAATTATTTACGTTGGTTGATTGGAATGGTATCTCTAGGATACCAAGGACTAGGAAAAAAGACAATTGGCCATCCTGTCCAGTTTCTGTTCCTACTATGTATGTTCACAGATCTCGTTTTGTTCAAAAATTACTTTTCAGACTTGAAAAACACGGTAAATTGAACAATGTCACATGAACTTACTAAAATCATTTTCATAAGTTAGGTAATTAAAACAACATCTATACGATATTTATGGCTTTGTTTAGAATAGGGATGGCGTGTAAACACATGTAAAAATGGACTACCAACACAACGAGAAATTCATTACGCAAAATCTGGCATATCACCATTCCTGTTTGCTCTATATTCTAAGTGTATAACATAGACCGCTGACACCAAAGTATAAATAAATATAAGTAGAGACAGAGGCAAACTAAATACGAAATATTTCGTGTTTTTTAGAATGAAATAAGTAATTTCATATACATTCGTCTTTTGCATGAATGGGGGAAAAGAACTTGTCTATGCACTATTGTAGTGCAACTGAGACAACGAGTTAAAAACAAAAATTGAGAGAACGTAGGATTACCCGAACGACAAAATCTTATTAAATCCCTCAAAATCCTTTCAACCTATACATAATAATGTAGGTCACACTACCTCCCATTTTTAAAAAAAAAAGATAAATTTAGATATGGCCCAGATGCTGAGAGGAGATGTAAAATTCCTCTCAAATGAAATTCTCATTTTTCCCGAAAATATAAGAGATTCCAGCAAGAATTTCTCCCACTTAATCTCTTCACAGCAAAACGAATGTTAACAGAAGCACGTGCTGCTCAAATTGTATAGAAATTACACTAATAAACATTGGCTATGCTATAAAAAACATTGGATATTTCTCATAAGATTTCACAGAAAACCGGTTTTCACAAAAGCGCGGGAACATTTTTTGAGAGTAAAACGTGAAAACTCCGCCCGTTCTCATTTATTTACGAAAATGAAACATTTGCCATTCCGTTTCGTTGCATGTAATCTTCGCTTTCACATTTTTTGTCTTATTCGTAAAATGTTCAAAGAGGGTTTGATTTTTTTTTATCTTTTTTCCATCCTTTTCTCACCGTGTATATTTAAATGGAAAACAATCGGAACACTCTTCTGTGTCCGTTCTTTTAGTTATTTATTCTTTGGCTGACACTACTGAAATCGATTACATTATCATGGGATCACTTTTCTATAGTTGTCTCTTTTTGGTTTAGGTAGTGTATTCCGCTGAACTTTAAATATTAAGGTCTATACGAAATCCACCATAGTGCAGTGCATTTCTATGAACGTAGTCAGTCCATATTATATATGTCAGTGAGTTGCTTTGAAGTAAGCAAAATTTTAGCCGTGTTTTTAAGAATTAATGTATACATATTGTAAAAGATATATAATGTGATATCCAACCGACAATTTGTACTAAACTTGAACTTAGTTTGGAAGTTGTGAGTATAGTAGAGATAAGTGGTTACATTCGGTTTGCATAAAAAAATTATTTTCCTAACTTTGTGAGTGCAGTAAGTATATTTATAATTCTCGGTTTCCAAGAAAACATTTTTTCGATAATTCGTGCAGTTCGTATAACGATAAAATATGGGTGGTTAATTGCAGTTAATACCTTCTTAAACGCGCGACAATAAATAATTATTTTATTTTGAAGGAAATAGTAACTAAACTCGACTTTTATTGTATCCACTTGGCAGGCCACTTTAATTACAGCTGATGTACCCACCACCCAAAGAAAAACACCTATTATATATGTATATATAAATGCTGTGTTCTTTTGGTTCCATGCAGTATTCTGCAGACCACAGGAGATTGCGAATTGAATTTATTTTTAACGTGTATAGAAGTAGAAAAGATTTTGAAAGTATAGAGAAAATAATCAAATTACCATGACTTGACTCCTTGCAAAATATCAAAATAAAACTTGATAAATTTATGTCGATTTCGATGGGACTTCAGTGCAACACCAGTATTGCACTTCTTCCAGCAGTGCAGCACTGAAAATGTTCGATGGGACAACTTTTATAGGAGAAGTGCAACACTGACTTCCCATACTTTTCACTGGATATTGTGTCGGTGTTACAAATATATACTCAAGTTGATTTTTCATCTGCTCTGTGCACTGCCGCGCTATTTGTGAAATTTTTGAGTCAAATGAATTAAAAGAAAAAGATTTTATTTGGATTATTTGCATAAAGTTTAAGAAGAAATTTCTTTCTATATATCAATAAAGAACATTTATTACGTTTGACAGTTCCGTGTATATAATACTTTTGTCCACAAATACAAGGAATATGGCAGAAATATGTTCGATGGACTTAAGTGCTCCCAGTTCTCCGCTGCTAGATAAAGTGCAACACTGAATTGGTCCCATCGAAATCGAAATAAGTGTTTTGTATGAATTAAATTCATGACACTTTGATTATTTTCTCTTTACTTTCAAAACTTTTCCTAATTTTATGCACTCTACAAATTATCTCAATTCGCAATCTCCTGAATTTGAATTTGAATCCTGTGTTCCGCAGATCACATAAGATAAGGTTAAAATGAGAATGCGGACGAGACCACAGTATTATAAAATTACACAAATAACAACAAATATTTAATATAAAAAAATTACCTGCAAATACGGCTTTCAGATGTGGAAGGTTCCATTTTTCTAGCAAGTTCCACAGTTCCAAATCTTTAATATGCATAACTGAAGCCAATGGTTGGTCTGTTTCTTCCACATTATATTCGTCATCATTTGACATGACAAAAAAATTGCTAATATTTCCAATGTCTATAATAGAACTATCACTGATTTTATTTTCCAATTTTTAATAATTGTTTTATAATAGTTTCCTGTACCAACGGCTTCTTGTACCCTAGGCGGAGAGGCAAAGTAATTGATCATTCGTTCGTAATTGAATTTTTCAAAAATCGCTTTACCTTTGAATTTTAATTACTAAAAATGTGCTGTCAATTACATAAAAAGATTTACAGGACTTTCGTTTTAATTCACAAAATCTTGGGTATCTTGCTTTTTGAAAAAAAATCAATTACGAATGAATGATCATTGATTTTGTCCATCTGCCTGTATTAGTTGATGTGAACAAGTAATAGTTTAACTTCTAATGGAATCCTTGATATCATATTTACCAGAGTAAATTAACGTAAATTTTATGCAGCATGAGGAGCACAATTATTACGAATACAAAACACTTTTCTAACTTAAATATGTGTTGAGATAAATAATGTTCTGTTTATCTCAACGCATATGCTTCCATATGAGTTCTTAACTTTGACTGAATTTTTCTCAAAATTTCATTTTTGCATATGGGGAAAGGAAATACTCAGGCCACGATCATTTAATAACGATAATTCTGAAGAAACTTTTAAGATACCGACACCCAACACAACTAAAAATGTTCATCCTCTAAACCCAACCTAGAGGGTAAATCTATTTCTGGTCCACGAAAAGAGTACTAAAACCAAACAAAACTAGGGAGACTTTCACTACACTTCGCTTTCACTATTATTTATTATTATTACAATGTCCATAAAGTCTAAACCACTAAACTTTTCTTTATAAAGAAATCACCAAAACAACAACCGACTTGCTTTCATAAAATCGCTCCTGATCAACTAATCCAACAATGTCGCATACATCAAATAGGCAAATAGCAAGTCTGAAGAGCTATTGATTGAAACATTAGTAAAAATTACTGTGTTTTAATTGATTTCATTGTTTCATAATAGAAAGAACTGCACAGCTGTAATAGAATTTATTGCGGCGTAGTAAAATTTGTAACCGAGTAATTTCGTGTAATGGATTTTACTAGCACAACAATAAAATCTATTTTAGTGTCTGTAATAGAAAAACTTATTACAAATAGTAAAATATACCACCGATAATTTCAATTACATATTTAGTAAAATTTATTACAAAATAGGCAATTTTATTAAAAATGTAATAAACGTCCGAACTTTTTCAGTTTTTCATGCTTTTGTAAAATTTATTACACAGCAGCAATTGATGTTACTACACTATTTCTCTGTGTGTATAGTTGTGCATTTTTTATGTATGGGTGTTTGGAATTAGTGTTGCCAATTGACTTTAATTTCAGATAAAATTTACTGAGTGTAAAAACTGCGATTAATTTATAATATCCAGGTTATTCTCTTCCCTTTTGACTGAAAATGGTTTATAGATAGTGAATTAAAAGCGAAATATGTATATATGAAATTTATGTACTTTGGAATTCATGAATGGGAATACGTAAATATATTTTTTAGATATAACATAAAAACTAAAGATACGCCAAACATAAAAATAAAATATTTATTTAGAACAGTTTTCGCATTTGACTATTTCGATGCTATGTTGAGCAATCTCACAATCTCATGAAATACAAAAAGTGAAGACCGTATTTCACGTCTTTTATGAGCTCCAAATTCTGGCGGGATATAAGCGTCATTTTTTCTGACAGTGCCAACTAGGGATAAGTTCAACGACATCAAATGAGTGGCAGGTCGCGACTTTAAAATGACACAGCTCTAACCAGCAATTTTGAGAAATCGACTTTTTGGTCTGACATAGTTTTATTTGATGATACCAATCAAAGAGATATTCCCTGGCAACCCTAATAATGGAACGCATAATTGAAGAAGATCAAATATCCGATTTAGTAACATGGTGCGACTCTTGTGTACCACAAACTCGAAATTCGTTAAAGTCAAACTGCATGATGGTATTAATCGTAAAAATCCAAATTTGAGCTCCATGACAATGAAGTTTTCAGTTTCAGGCCACTTCTGCATTCAAGAGATAGACAATATTCATTCTAATATAGAAAAACTGTTACGACGAACTGAAATCTATTCTCCACTTGGACTCATAAAACTCTTAAAAATGGTAAATAGAGAAAGGACATATAGAATCTTGAAGAGTTTCACGTGGGTATCCAGTTTGCCTTCCTTTGTAAATTTGACCCACCAACGGATAAAATGTTTTCACATTGCACGCCCAGCACAGTTTGATACCATACTTCGATGGTTTTGATGGCATATATTGATAAATTTAGTCCGAGCTCTAAAAGGAAATAGCTGCTCATCAACTGTATTATATATCAAATTTACGTTGAGCATGTTGAAAATATCCGATATAGGAGCGCATTCACCATTCGTGCTTCTCGTGTTTCCCCATTATCGAATCAAATAAATCGATTAATCTCCTTGATTCGATTCAAGGACATGGTTGCCCTATATAAAGTCATCGCAGATTATTCCACAGTTGAGTGCATGGTTCGTATTTAGAGTAATGGAAGCCTAGATAAGTTAAAAGGCACATGCCAACAGCCTCTACTTCTGGAAATTCTTTCCAAGAATGTCCAATTCTGTCGGGATTTTCGCGATTTCATGTGTCGTACGTGCTTTCGATTTGTTTAGCGACTAATGATATGTCTAATGGATTGACTCATGTACAATCGAAAATTTACACTGGCTCCATATTTTTCGTCAACGATACCGGTCCCATTTGAGTCAACCGCAAAATATCATGTGCTCGAACTCGATGTACTCGTGGTGGGATTTTACTCCATTTAATACCGTTACGTCCAGCGAAAAAATTGTTCAGGATTATTCGATTCGATTTCGTTGTCTGAATTTTCATCTGCACTGATCTCATCGAATTGGATATCTTCAGCCTCTACCACTCTATCAATAGATTCTTCATTAGATGCTTCGTTTTTAATTAGAGGTATAATACGCTTCGTCCATATCGTCATTACCTTCAGGTACATCCAAACTCTCATTAACGACTACTAAAAGCATCCTCCGATAGTAATTCCTCCTTTCGTCAATCGCCAATCTATGCCATACAACAAAATCGTAGTACCAGTAACAGCAAAAAATATGTTACCATTATTCGTACCTTGAGATTTCAGCGCTACAAAAAAAACAAAGTTTTCGGCACTCATTGTTATTGTCAAAGCAAGTAAGGAATTCACTTATAATTTTAAACCGCAGAAGAAAATTACCAATTGCAAATCAAACTCCAACTAGGAGCATGGAAGAATAATATAGGCGCGTGTAATGAAACGGGGAGTAGGCATTCGCTTGAGAAAAAAAATAATTATAACAATAATGTGGGAATGTAACTATAGGAGAACAACTGTTTCAGAGGAAAGTACCTAACGGTTCCTTTATAAGAGTAGAGTGGAACTACATAGATCGAAATAACTCATCGTTATCAGTAGCACTGTTGTTTTTGATGTTCTAAGTATTATTTGCGGGATTTTAAAAATTTTTTTTAGAAATGGAAATAGGAATTTTCTTAGATCCAAATTTCGTGATTATTGCACTCAAATTTTTCTTTGAATTGGAATAAAAAAAGTTTTCATCTGTAATTGGAAACTTTACAGTCAATAAACTTATAAGTTTGTATATTTGTAAATTATATTCAAATGTATGTTTATAAGAACGCATACATAGTTTACATTATATGTATATATTTAGAAATAAATGAATTGTATATAAAGTAGATGGTCATTTGCTATTTTAGTAGAGCCTTATATATGATATTTTCTAAAGAATCCAAGTGTTTACGCCGTTAAATACCATGCGTTTTAGGATGAAAATCCAGAATGTGGCTAAAACATGCCGAAACAAAAGACAAATTCTATTTCCTTTTGCATATTTGTTTACAACAAAAAAAATATTCCATTATCTATGAGGAAATTATTTAGAAAATTGTTGAGGGTTAAAGCGCGAATGAACAAAAAATACATTGATGGAGTTCCTTGGTTTCATAACATTGGTTGCTGATGCCACGAGTTGTGAAAACTATTTTCCAGCTTTTTGAATAATCGTTCTTTGTGCGACAGATTTCCCTTTCTTGGGGCCTGGTTTGGTTGGTGTTGAAAATTGATAATCTTTGAATGAAGGTGATAAATATTCAATATCATGAAGTGTAGGTGGTGCTATATCATCCAATGAGCATTCTTCTATGATGTCATCAAAAAGATATCAGGATCCACTGAAATATTTGTAGGGGCTGCTACTGACAAAAGAATACAGGTAAATTGAACAATATATTTATTAGCGTACCTTCTTGGCTCCAGACTAGAATCAAAAAGTTTCAGCTGGGCATAAAATATCCAAACGGTGTCACAAGTAGCTTCACTCCCTGAGGACGCTTTTTTTTTGTTTTGCGCGACAAGGGGCCCTTTCAGCTAAAATAAACAATTTTATATGCATAAGCAACGAAAAGAAAGAATGCAGATAAACAACGCCAATTTAATGCACATAAACGACGCTTACCAGTAATATTTAGTGACTCGCTGATTTCTTTCCTTAACGTGGACTTTTATATGCTTCACATTTAATATTCCATAATATTTGTTGCTCCATAACTAATTTTATCAATTTTTCTTCCTTGATTATGATTTCACAAGCAAACTAAACAAACCAGAAGTGCCGTTTAATTGACAGATGAATTTGGTCTGAAGTTGACCGCAGGCGACACCAATTTTGCACTTTGAGCAATTGTTGCAATTGTATCTTGCGACATGTATTTACCATTTGAGCAAAGTCGAAGTCGTAATTGTAATTCGCGCTTAATCCATTTTTTATTACCCTCAGCTGACTGTTGACTGCATGAAGATGGGGCTCAGCTGTCAGAACCATCAATTTGTTAGTTCCTTCTGTGTGTTGATTTTTTAGATTTTTGATAATATGGCTATCTCATTCTAGTTTGGCATTTCATTATTGCCTGTATTTTCTCTCTCACTTTTACGCGAAGTATGACAGGTAATTTTTATTGCTCGTGAGAAATATGTCTTATTATCCATAGAAATTATAAAATTATAGGAATACATAGTCCAGACCCTGCCTGTAACGGGGCGAATCCCAACAGGCTTTCTTTAATGAGACAAATATTTAAGAAAATTTGAGGAATACCCAGACTGGCCCTAATTGTCTGTGATGAGTTCGAATCCCAGCACGATTTTTTTTAATGAAAAATATATTTAAAAAGAAAAAATAAGTAAAAAAAGTTAAAAAGATCAAACAATCATAATAAAATAAATATAAAGGAAAATTAAAAATATCAAAATAAATAAAAAACAAATTAAAATTTACAAACTTAAGAGATCATTCAGTTCTAACAACGGGCAAAAGTGTAAAAAATCAGACAAAGTCGCATTTGATGTGATAGGTCATTTTACTGGGAAGCTTTTGGGTTTCTTAAATTTAGTATGGATAATTTGTTTATGACGTGTTTTCTGATAAAAATAGTAGTAGTTAAATACGAAAAAAACCTGTGAATAAATTTCGTAGTAGAAGAGAGAGAAAAATTTATGGACCATTGGAAAGGTCGAACGATTATGAATTCTGAAGTTTTTCTGTTATGCCAATGTTTCTTCTCTCGATAATGTGAAAAGCTCTTTTTCACTTACATTTATGTTTGATTTGTTTACTTCTAAAACGGAAACTATGGACAAAATACAAAAATTGAAGATTATAACTCTGTCACTCGTCTTGATTAAAGCTGCAACTTATTAATCTAATTTTGGACTAATCCTAGAGGGAAAGGGAACGCTCAAAGCCCATTGGAAGAGCTTCTTGTTTTTTTTTTATTAAGCTCTCAGCTCTTCTCCACAGTATTATCGTTCATATCTCTTTACGTGATCATGTCCCCAGAGGGTAGCGCCGAGGCGCCCACTTGAACATTCTACGTTACGGTTCTTAAGGTGTTACGAGTACAGGTAGTACTAAGGGTATGAAGAAAAACTACAATAAACACATTAATTTAACTGTATATTTTATTGTAAAGTAATTCCAACGAATTAATCGAATTTTCCTTATATATTGCAATTTTCCTTAATAATTACTTTTATATTTCAAACTCTAAAAAAGTTTGAATTGGTATAAGATCAATTCTTAACCAACTAACACCTCTTTACGCACAATGGCAGTGGTTACGTTTTTCTGCCTAGCATGGGCCTATAATGAAACGTGCTTTACGAAACAATGACATTCCGAAGTTATCTATGTTACGTAAATGGGGCAAAGCAGTGTGGAAATTATATGGGCACAATTTCCATAATAAAGTGTTGCTTTATATAGTAACATTGAAAGTTTTAATGTCTAAACAAGAACGTAAGAGCTTGGTCGCAGTGATGTAAATGTGTCGAAGCTGCGCCGTTTGACACTTACATTATACAACATATGAACTTTTACGTTAATATATGTACGCGATATAGCTCAGTCGGACTTTTTAAGTACAATCTTGCCTTCTTTAATTACTTCTTAAGTAGCCGGTATTAATTCGTGTCTTAATTAAAACTAGCATTACTTATACATTACGGCGGGACTGGTGGTCAAGTATATACTTCCCAGCTTGCTTCACACAGATGTATTTACATTACGCATTCTTCTACATCGCCTTATGGAAGGTGTGTATTTATTTCTTGTTATAGAATTTTATAACAGATTTTCAAAAAAATCCGGGAGAAATATTTCCTTATAAAAGAAACCAAAGGAGAAATAATATGTTTTCAATATTTATTAAAATTCAGATTTTATGAAATAATTATTTACATTTCAATCTTAAATTATGAGTCAATTCTAATAATACAATTATAAACGTTAAAATTTCTAACACTTTATAGAAACACTGTAATTAAAAAAATATAAGAATATAAACTTGCCCCAACTTGATTGCACTGAAAACTAAAGCCCAAAATCCTTATTTAAAATTTTGATGACTCATTTAATTCGAAAAATCATAAGAATAACAAAGAGAATGTGTGTCCTTTTTCACTAAACAACGGTTCAGAATAGCTCAAGCAGATAAAAATATAATGAACACGTTACCTACTCCATTCTCACAGGCGTCATTAAATAAGCCGGGTAAAGAGAAGGCAAGCTGGAATGTGTTTTTAAGTATTTTGAAGTAATGAAATAATCACGTACAGCTAAAAAGTCCGACTGGGATATATTTGAGATAATGATAAATATGGGTATTTGTTTTATTCGTATAAATTTGTATTTTTGTTGTTATGTATGCATACAACATCTTTGAAATTCTTTTAAAACACATGGCCTTGTATCAATAATATAATACAATCTGGTTTTTGTTTTTTCAACTGGGTGAAAACTTACAAACCAAATTAAATTTTCCGTAAAATCAGTTACGAAACTCCAAAATTTTTAATAATTTAAATATTTTATGAATTTTTTACAAAATTAAGCGAAGAATTATTTAGAAAAAGCTATCAATAATTAATTTCAAAATAGTGATAGATTACAGTGGTATGTATTCTTAAATACTAAAGACACTTATGAAATTTTTCAAAATTTCATATCACCATTTTGTTACATTTCATAGATTAAAGTTCTCAACAAGGCAATATATAAAGCGTTAACTCAAGAATGCGTATACGTGTAGAGCTGATATTTTGCACACGGGCTTTTAAAAGAAAACGTCAAGTCAAATTTGTAATTGGGACAAATCGGGTAATTCTCTCGTAGGGTTGCCATACAAAAATTTCGGTTTTCACTCTATATTTGGACACTACCTGAGAACGCATCAACGTGGAGAGCTGAAATTGTGTACATAGGGCTTTTATGAAAATAGTAAATACAATTTAAGAAATGGGCCAAATCGGACAACCCCTTCTTGGTGCTGCCATATACAAATTTAGGATTTTTACGTATACCTACTATGAAATATATAAAATCCTAAAAAATTGGTTACAATTATTTTTTCTATCCGACGAACCGTAATAGAAATATATGCGAAAAACCACTTCAAAAAACAAACTTGCACAGAAATGACATATTAATATTAACCTAGGGTATCATAAGAATTGGTCTTGCACCAATTCTAGCTTTCGTACTTGTTAATATTATCGCAAGAAGAAAAATAAAAAAGTAAAAATTAATCTTTTCGTTCACAAAAGTAAATTTTAGTGGATCTTTCCAGCCATTTTCGAAATCGAGGAGGTTTTGATGTGTTTCTTGCCCTAAATGATGTTGTCTTAGTTATGATATATGCAGATAGAGTTAGTTTGTCAATGGAGACCTAAATGATATATTAAGAAAAATCCAGTTGGATTTACCAAAAAATATTCTTTGAAACTTCCTTCTTCAGTCAAGTGGTAGTAGTACGTGAAATTTTTCATGAAGCCTATCTGAAAGGAAAAGTTCAAAGAGCAGAAATCGTTGATTCTACACTATCTTTTCAGAAATGTTTAATTCCATCCTAAGGCTGCATTGGTGTTTTTTGATTTACTAGAGTGGAACTCAATTTTTACGTGCTCTAAGCACACACCAACATTCGTCAGCAAAACTCAACTCAAACCAAGTAAAAAGGAGATCATTACAAAGCAAACAACACAAAGGAAACTCCAAGGTAAAACCTTTCATTATAATTTTAATTGCAATCCAACGGTTGCTCAGCTATGCTTAAAACTCAGAGCAGCTTGCTTAGATAGATTTCCTTCTCGCTGTATTTAATATGTCTTTGATGTTAATATAAAAGGAGGCTGCGCTACATGAAAAGAACTTTCAGAAAACCATTAAAGTTACTTACATATTTATCTTACTACTTGAACGCCTAGACATTTTCTGTAAAATTGTGGTGATGAATATTTTACACGAGTAAACTTCAAATTTAATTAGTTCTTTCTATGAAGGGTCTTCATTGCGAGGAAAATCAAGGTAATTGGATCAAATGAGGAGGAGCATAAGTTCTGTGATTCAAATAAAATTAAATTCACAATTTTCACCAAATAGAATTGAATCAGTGCGTGAAAATATAAAATAAAATTCGCTGAACTTTTTACAAAGCGCCGCGTTGCGAGCATAATAAAGGCAAGGTCGAAGTAGAGGACACTAAAAAATAATATTTCTTATCGCGATAAGACCATTGTTTACGGAATATTTGTTAATTTCAAGCAATTTTGCTCTAGAGGCAAATTAGAATGATTGTCCCGAAATGAAGGTAAGGGCTTTGGAGAACTGTTATCAAGGTTAAAATAGCATCATTTGTATTTATTATAAAAATTACCAGAAATATTTGAAGTTATCTTTTTCTGTCTCGTTGATACGCTTAAAACGAATTTAAGTTTAATGATGCTGGAAGTCACAGAAAGAAACTATACGAAGAACATAACATTAAATGGAATTAAAAATAAAAATGCATTTAAATTTTGAACGATTAATTAAAATGTCTTTTTTTTATTTTATCGTAATAAAGTTGATATTTTTTTTAAAGAAGGATGATAATAAGATAGTTCCAATAAGACAGGATTTATGTAAGCCGCGTGGAAAGTATTCGGTTGTCTGTTTCTATTAGGGGATTATTAAACCTCTTTGATTTTATAAAACGACGAGTTGTGGCAGTCTTGATAGCGATTACATTAATGTGACCCTTGAGAGTAGGGCGTGGCTGTGAAGGAAAACTTCCAAGCCACACCTGCGGTTTAGTGCAAACTGTACTCTTGAAACCACAAAACTTTATCCGGTATATCCGGGGATACTTCATGTTAACCTACTTGGCGCTTTGACAGAAATTAAATTATTTAGACTGTTAGAATGACTGTTTTGGTATCTGTAGACTCCATTTAGTTTCAATAATGATGTATTTAAGCAAGATTAATGGCAATGGGAGGAAGAAGTTGCAGTAATGAAAAATCTGAGAAAATCGTTCCATTAGCAACATCTACAGAAAAGGAATAGCCAAGTTGAATGGAGGACAGATAGTGTCATGTATAACAATATTAGAAGCAGAGATGATCCCCATTGCAGTAGCCAGGAATTTTATACCTGGCGCAATATTGGCTTAAAACTTATAGTTCTTAGCAGCTTTTACCGACCAGGAGGTGATCTGTTTAAATTTTCATCGGGTAACATCAATGGCGTGGGGATAGTCGGATCGCAATTCACAAGGCGGTCTAAGGTAAGCAAATTTTTGGCCCATATTGCTTAATCCGACGGATTAATGATTCCCACCGCAAATAAGATTCGCTTCCCCTTCACGATGTGATTTTTCAATCCGCCGGCGGAATTGCCATATTCAAGTATCAGGATTCGAGTAACTTGTTTTCAATATTCAAAGAGAACTTGATTTTTTGCCTCCGAACGTTTTCAATAATCATAACCTGGCAAAATCGCAAACGCAATTCTCTCGGCGGATTTAGCAATAAGGGCCACTATCTAACAAAAAAACCAATGAAACATTGAGATTGTTATCTTCATAAAATTTTCTCATTTGAAGATTGATTCCGCAGATATTTTCGCTGGTTCTTGGTTATGTGAATGATGTCCCCAAGTCTTAAAATTAAAAAAAATGTGAGATTCCTAAAATTTTTATCACGTATATCATAAAACATAAAAGCATAACATATCCGAAAAACTTAGAAATGAAACCTTGTTTTAATTTCGGTTCCTTAAAGATACAACGTCATAATTTAAGTGCGGTTATTAGCTGTAACATATTCCAGAATGTATGGATTAAGAGCTATAACAAAACGGCAGATGACTTGGTCTTGTAATTCTTTCAGTCTCAGCCCGAAGCATATATGTATGTTTGCAGAACAAAATTGGCCGTTATCTATCAAATTATGCTTCCATGGTTTCAATTTCATGTTGGGGGTAATGTAAAATAAAAATTACCAGTTGTTTTTAAAGTGTGTTTTGGGTGATTTGATCATCGATATCAGAAGGGACTCCATAGTTTTACAATTATTCCATTTTTATAAAACAGTTTGTGAAAAGCCTATACTTAATTGAAAATGAATTACTATTTTTTAATTAGCTTAAACTTATGTAGCTGAAATACGATAAAAACTTTATATCTACTTAAGAAGTCTGCAGAAGTTTCGACAAAAAATAGATTTTAAACAAAAAAATTTCCCGATTTATTTAAATCGACAGTGAGTTCAAGTAGGCTCAATGTCGACATAAATTAAGTAGTCCACTCACTATGTACCTACATTTCGACTTGTAAATATAGTAAGAAATATCAATTTCATTACGACGTAGTTTTATATTGAAACTTTTATCCTTATCTCCAAGAAATACGTAACTACCGGGCAATACAACTTTGGAAAGAACGCCATGATTATATTTTACAGTCACCCGAATGAAATGAGTGTCGCTGGAATCAAAATTTCATTTTCATTCACTTCACATACTTCACGTTCGAAGAAGTGTCAATCGCCTGGATTTATATTCGATAATATTACAACTGCAATAGTTAGCCAAGAGAAATTTCCTGCTGTGGGACACAAATAAGAATAACTTTGTACACATTCTTCGTTTTTATTTCGAAAAAGCCAAAACCAAAGTTAAACTGACCTTAGAGATACGGATACTCTGATCGTAACAACCGAAATTGAGGAGGCACCAATTTCTGATTTTGTTGAAATCGTCGTCAAAAAATGGATCTTTTGGTCTAATTCAGTGGACTTGCACAGCAGAAAACCCAAGTATACTTCCGAAAACCGGCTAAAGGAAATATCTATTCCAGCAACACTTTGCTCTCCAACCAGAAATCAATTTTCTATAGTATACATTCCTTGCGATTCGGATCTTACATCGTTTCTTGCGACAAAAAATTTAGTTCCCTCGTAGAAATTATCTGGTAGGGGCAAAATTAACAATCGTTCAAAAGGAATTATGTAAATTTTACAGATTACCCTTTATGTCTTTTCCTCGAAAAATAATTGAAAAATTTCCGTGAAACAGCCAAATATTTAAAATGTATTATGTGAATGTGATTCAAACGGACGCATGTTCAGAGAAATCAATTTAATCTGATGATCCTAACCTTAAGAACAGAATGAACGTAGCTACCACGCAGGCAAATGTCACGCAGGAGTAAGTTATAAGGCAATGCCAAGAAGTGAGCGCAATGAACGTAGCCAACGGAGCCTTCACACAGAAGTAAGGCAACTATCAACTTTCAGAGCAATTGCCGTGCGTTGACATATGTCAGCTGATTTAAAATTCTGTTGGTTTTAAAAGTTTGTACAGAATGAGTTTTGAAGAAAATTTAATTATGGAGGTGAAAAAACATCCTGTTCTGTATAAGAAATCTCCGGGCGGGTATAAAAATATCCAATTAAAATGTAGAATATGGGATGGAATTGCGACAAGCTTGTCTTCAACAGGCGAAAAGATTTAGCAATATACATTTTTTGAAAATTTAATAAATAAAAATCTATAAATATACAGCTGAAGACTGTCAACGTCGTTGGAAATCTCTATGAGACCGATTTTCAAAGGAATCTAACAATAAAGATTTACCATCAGGTAGTGCAGCAATCAAGGTGGTGGAGTGGGAGTATTACACTTCATTGTTATTTTTGAAGGAACATATTAAGCCCAGGAAGTAATAAAACATATTTTGTGTTGATTCGCAGTAACTTATATATGTATATAATAAATTCTTCAGAACGAGAGGAAATTTCTCAGAGGTGGGAGATGAAAGCATCGATTTGTCTTTGGATGAAGACTTCACGAGTTTGAAGAGGCGGAGAACGTCTTAAAATCAGATCCCAACCTCAACTCATTCACTTCCCTTGATGGGTCTGAGCTCTGGAAAGTGAGCAAAGCTCTTGCGAAATACCAGAAAGAAAAAAAGAGTAATACAGGAAGACCTGAATAGCGAACTTATTGAGACAATGGGTGCCTTCAAGGATTATCTTAAGACGAAACCGAAGAGCCCTGCGCCACAGCCACCCCCAGAGCCGGATGCTGTCTTTATGCAATCTGCGACAGCCATAATTTCGACTTTGAACCAAGACAACCAAAAAAGGGCAAGAGCCGAAATTTTAAAGTATTTAGCGGACTTGCAATTGCAGGAAATAAGCAATACAAATTAAACTACTCTTAATTATATTCAAAATAAAAAAAAATGGCATTACTGAATATCACTTTTATTTTCGCAGAAAACTTTGCAGTCCATCCTAAATGTGTTCACAGATGAAGTAAACTCTGTCTGGAAATTATTGGTCAACTTGGAAATTATTGGCCAACCTTTTTTTTATGTGTGCTTGTTTACAATAATTTTTTAATTTTTAAATAATACTTTATGTGTAGATGTGTTTTGAAGGTGTTGACAGGACAGCTTTATTTTATTTTGTTTTGCCTTTCGATGGCCACCTCTTTCATAAAATAGTCCATCAGTGTATCTCTCAACTGGAATGCTTTTCTGATTGCGTTGTTTGAGCCAATTTTGATTGTTCCGAAAGTGTGGTTTACTTCCTTGCGCCATTCTCCCGGTTGTAGATTGCCTTCCGCATCTTCCCAGTTAGCAAAACGTGGTGGATTGTAAGCTGTGCTTAATTTATTAAGCACAATAAAATTGTGCAAAGCAACAGTAGCAAGAACACTTTTTTCAGCGTTTTCTGGAAAGCAGTGCATATTTGTTTGCAGCACTCTCCATCTGGCAACAAGAATTCCGAAAGCATTTTCAATTACTACGCGAGCCCTAGAAAGCCTGTGATTGAAAATTCTCTTTTGTTTTTCTAAAAGCTTTCCAGAGTAAGGGCGCATAATATTTGTTTTGAGAGGGAATGCCGGAACTGCAACGAAAAATGGTGGAAATATTATATCCGAGTTAAGGCCAAAACACAGTGAGAGCGACACAACAATGTTGGCAACAATATCGCATTTAAAGCACAGTGTACGCGACTCGACAAATGTTTTTGACAGCATTCACTGTTTTATTTATTGTAAAAGAAATGGCAACAAGGAAACAATTAAGAAAAATCTTAAGTATAGCTTATGCGGCTTTCTTAAAAATGTAAAACTTTATGCTAAAAGCTAAAAAAAAATGAGATTGCAATACAAGGGATGAGGTTTATCACACAGCATAACTTTTCCCCGAATTTCTCTATAAATTCCTACTCAAAACTCATAATATCTCAGACTAATTAAAGAAATTAATTTTATTAAAGTTTTTAATAACTAGTTTATTTACTACTTTACTTTTAATTTGCTATTCTTAATAAAATAGTCAAATCCACATAACATGAATGTCAAATATTCACCGTCCACACAAAAATGTCAATTATGTTGGCGACTAATTTAGAGATTTTCCCAAACTTTTTGTTGGCAACTTGTCGAGTCGCTCTCACTGTGTTAAGTATATGGGACTTCCATATATTCGAATCTTTGACAGCAACCAATTCCCGGCGACTTTGTTGTGTCGTTCTCACTGTGTTTTGGCCTTTAGGAAGAATAGAATTCGCTGGCAAAGGCAATTCATCCCGTTGAAGCAGCTTTCCAAATTCTGAATGTTGTAGAGCTCCTAAAATTTAAACAATATCTTCATATTATACTTCAAACTTGTTAATCTTCAGCATCTTACCGCCATCGCTCTGGCTGCCAACATCTATAGCAGTAAAGCAATAAAGAGCATCACACAAGACAACAACACAATGCTGAAACTATTCTTATAATTATAAAAATTTGAGCCACTCTTGGGGGGACATCTGATGTGAATATACTTCTCATCTAGAGCACCTTCATTATGTCGTTATAATCTTGATTGATTAATTGGCTAACATAAATTGGGGATAAAATATTCCACAGAACATCGCACGTTTCTAGAATTATTTCTCTTACAGTGGATTTTCCCATTTTAGAAGTCCTCCCCAGAAATTTGTGAGAGACTCCCTGATAAATATACCTACAACAGTTTCCAGTAAGGTTATGACTTTATTATAGTCTTTTGAGTTACTTACGAAAGTGTCACGGCTAATCTACACTCAGGATCAATTGGTATTTTTGATTCTCTGATAGCAGGTTTTGAAGTTACCATCAATCTCCCTCGTCAAGTTAGCTTCTCTAACCCGCCATACTCTAGGGGTTCTATTTGAACGTTGTATTACAATATAACATATAATTATCATGAACATCATGAAGCAAACTTCGATTCATCCATGCTTTTAAAAGTTAATTAAATAGTTAATAATCAAAATGCTTGGAACAGTGTGACAGTAAATGAAACTATTTTAAGTGTCAACTTAACGCAGTCACCAATGCCCATTCTGTTCAGCAGGTTGGTGGCTACGATTTTGACACTTCATCGCGGCCTGTGTGCGGGGTGGCTGCGATACATTCTGTTCCAAACATCTAAGTAAGTCATCCTATGCCTAAGTAATTTTTTTCCCTATATACCTACACCTACAATATCTATAAGGGTTACAAATTTATTATCTATCATTTAAGGATTAACGTTATCATTCTCCAACAGTCAAACTAAATAAAAAGGGATGGCAGAGTCCTTTATACGAAACTGTCGATTTTGCTTTAAATTCAGTGAAACAATTCACAGCGCGACGTTATGCAAATGACAAAAACAAAATTTCTTTAATTCTTATTTGATTGCTCAGCTTTCACAATGTCTTATTAAATTTCCTGGCTAAATTTTATGAACTCGTTAAAACACGTCACCGCTACCACCGTTGTCTTATATTTGCTGGGTTCTGGGCTACTTTGAGCCTATCATTCCTGTCACGTTGTTTCGAAGCATTAAAAAGGGCACCATTAGGTTGATGGTAATTCCGAATATTTTGTTCAGAATGCCAGCAGTTGGTTGAAAATGGCAGGCAACGAAATGCTTTGTGTGCGACCTTGTCTCGAACGTGAGGGAGGAGCGCCGGTGTAAAGGTCAACTCAGTCTTTTCAATAAATCAAATGTAAAATTTATTTCAATTCAAATGTATAATTCAATTTGCTTAACCTAAATTCAATTCTAACAAAAATTTAAGACTACTAACAACAATTCAACAAAAAATTGACTATGACATTTATTCTGTTTTCTATTATTCCTTAGTCTACCGCGTTTAGTTTATTCGTTCTTAAAAAAAAGAAAAGAAAAAGAACAGAATTAATTAGCTCTTAACAGAATAAACTTCAATGGTTAACGTAACACTGGTACTGTGTGTTAGCAGAAGGGAAGCAAACTGCTCCTATAAGGAACTAGCTCAGAATTATTCTACGTGTACGCAGGAGGGTAGCAATATGCTTCTACAGCGTGGGCCAAAAGTCACCATGGGGTTTAAAAATTTAATAACTTTTTCGTTTATATATTTTTTTTTTTTAGATTATAAAATATACAAAATGGAAATTTTTTTACGCTAAGTATGGAAAATAATGTCACTTAAATGACCGCCGTTATTAGCTTCGGCTCTTCGGCTTAGGCTCTTTTTAGAGCATTTTCCATAACATCTTTCAACATTTGTGGCTGTAGCGCTCGAATTTGTGCAACAATGTTGGCCTTGAGTTCAAGGATTGTCCTCGGGCTTGTTCACATATACTCGCTCGTTCAAATAACCCCAAAGAAAATAGTCGGGTGCTGACAAATCTGGCGAACGCGCTGGCCAATTAATTTCCGAATTTCTTGAAATTATTCGCTGTCCAAAAATTTGCCTTAAAAGTGCCATTGTGTCTCGGGCAGTGTGGGCAGTGGCTCCATCCTGCTGAAACCACATCTCAGGTCTGTTTTCAAGAGCAGGACGTAAAAAATTTTCTATCATAAACCGATACGGCTCTCCATTTACGGTTACAGCACTTCCATCTTCATTTTCGAAGAAGTAAGGCCCAATGATATTTTCAGATGTAATGCCACACCATGTACACCTAATGGGGTGCAATTGGCGTTTATGAATGGCTCTTGGATTTTCAGAACCCCAGAACCTACAGTTCTGCTTATTAACAAAGCCATTCAGATGAAAATCAGCTTCATCACTCATAATCAGATTTTCAATAAAGTTGATTTCATTTCTGGCCAACTGTTGAAATTTAACTTCAAAATTTAGACGTTGCCGATGATTTGCGGGTTTCAATTCTTGCACCAATTGCACCTTATATGGGAATAACAGTAAATCTTTTTTTAAAATGCGCTATAGTGACGTACGAGACATCCCTAGCTGAGCAGAACGCCTTCTGGTATATGTTTCTGGTGTTTCGTTAACACTTTGCTCTACACGTTCAATATTTTCCGCAGTGTGAATTATACGCGGTCTACCGGTTCGAGGCAAATCACTTACGGTGGCATGTTGGTGGTGACGATCAACTAAGCAACGAATCATGGCTTCAGAGGGCGAAATTCTGACGTTAAAATGGCGACGATATGCTCTTTGCGTTAAAATAATAGATCGCTGATTTAAGTAATAAAATTCTATTATTCTGGTTTCTTTGTTCAGTTGTGAATCTCTCCATTATTTATTCTCCAGAAAAAGTTATTAAATTTTTAAACCCCATGGTGACTTTTGGCCCACCCTGTATAACGAAATAATTCAGAATTGTTCTGCTTGTACGCAGGAGGGTGCCAATTCTGCTTCTCTATGTTGATGTAACCAGTCACGCTTGGCTCGTCTCTTGGTGTTGTCCTAGGGACTGTTTGAATTTGCTCTGAATGAGGCGAAAAGAGTTTACTTGACGTAATGTCATTTGATGACATTGAAAAATGATAAATATACAGAGATTGGTGCCCTGTGGTATATTTTGTCGAGTTTTTGTTATTTTACTAATGATTTTTATATATTTCCTAGATATATGGTAGAGGATGAGCAACAGTTTTTTACCCAGCAAATAATTATGGACAATCTAAATAAGAATTGATGTAGCTCTTGCACATCAGCATAATTTGTTTAGGTAGGTATTCTGCTTTTTATTTCGTATTTTTGATGGATACTTTGTGTCTTCACTTTTTTTTTGTATTTCAGGTAGGTTAAGCGTGACGCTGGAAGGAAATATTGTTCTGCTTGCTGCATTAAAGGTTCCTGTGAATATCTGACAGTAGGAATTTCATTGTGGGATCCTAAGTATATGTCAACATAGCTATGTGCTGACTGAACACTTTGGTTTGCTTTTCCAGATTATTTTAGAAAACAAAATTATAGATAATTTACGTATGTCTCATAGCTGACAAGAATTGATTGAGAAACGCCCTCGGAAACAAATTAAAGTATAAGATGAGAATTATGTGTCTTCTTATTTTTTGTTCAGTGTTTTTTTTTTATATTATTCAACTAAGCTCAGGGAATACCCTATGATGCAAAACACAACACGGCAGGAAGGAGATATGGAAAAGATTAGGGGATATGAGGAGAGTGCCGGAGGTGCCGATGTATCTCACCCTTAAACCTTCGCAAATTGTAAGCCAGCGGAAAAATACAATATGGTAGGCTGTTCCACATTCTCACTGTTTGGAGTAAGAAATCATCATGGAATTTTATTGTATGGCCGAGAGTAATTGGAAGGGTAAAAGTATGTGCGTGGTTTGCAGCGTGAGTATTGCATGCAATAATGATTCTACAGGGGATCAGACTAGATATTTCATCAGAACAATTTCCATGTACCTAGCGATAACGGGGGAAACGGCATCCAACATTGGTGCGGTGCTCGAGCGAGTCGTTATGACAAGATATTATCAAGACCATTATTCAACACGATTTAATTATGCAATCTCATTTAACAAATGTAGCATTCCCCCCGGAGTCCTCAAGGGTGTAAGTGAAATATAGAGCTGGATGCTAGATTCTATCAAAGGCCTTATATATATTCAAGGCAAAGATTGTGGACTCCCCAAAATAGTAAAGACTACGGTTCTAACTTTCTATAAGAAACGACAGCAAGTCTCCAGATGAGCGTCTAGCTCGGAGGCCATATTGGTGATTGTTGATGAGTTCATTTGTTTCTAGATTCTTCACTAAATTCAGTTAATGATAGATATCAAAACCGTCGTGAGAATCGAAGTGATTGCAATTAGTCGATAATTTTTGGGATCGTTACCCTCCATTCTTAGGAATAGGTTGACGTGAGCTAGTCTCCCAAGCAGTTCGAAATTTTCCAGTCGAAGCAGACAAGTAGAATAGCTTGCGCAGAGGTTTAGCTAACGATGAGGCAATTAACAGGGGCGAGAAACCATAAGGACTCATCTCTCATGCGGATTTTTATTGGCTCTTATACATATTCACAGGGAGAAAATGCAAAACATGTGTCCGTGAAGTGGGCGGAAGACGAGAATTTCAAACGAATCTAGTACACTGTAAAAAATAATACGACTATTCCCTAAATTTAAGACATGTTTTTCCATAAAAATAAATGTAATTTTCTGTGATATAAAGGGAAAATCAGTTTAATTTCCCCAAATCAGTGGAACAATCAATGAATTTAGGTATTTGGCACCAGAAAACATATGAAGTACGTAATATTCAGGGAATATTAAGCTCCCTTGAATACAAGGAAGAGAAGTTTCAATAAATCAGGTATTATTCAACATTTTTTATGGAAATATATTTTTGTTTATATAATTCACACATTGTTTTTGAAATCAAGTCATATATTGTTTTTCAATATTTTGTTTGAGCGTCCCCAGCACACCAACATATCTTCCGTACTACTTAGACGTATGGGGATGGGTCATTCTAATGTTTTTGTAAAGGGGGTGGTATTGTATCACGTATGGTGTGCTATCACCTATTCCCTACCTTTTAGGAAATATTCCCTAAATTTTAGGGAATAGTCCCTACATTTTAGAGAAAAACATAAAAGAAAAATTTGAAAATTCCCTACATTTTAGGGAATATTCCCTAAATTTTAGGCGGAAAATCCAAAATTCCCTGCCTTTGAGGGAGAAAATCCTAACTACATTTTAGGTGAAGCTTTCCCCAATCTTATCGACAAATACATAACCTTTGTGGCACAAATTGTTGCCACTCACTTTACGGAAATATTTTTCACTGTGTAGCCAAGATATTAACCTTATCCCGGTGATTGTTGGTTGCTCATATTGAAACTTAAACGTCTTGTATACGTACAGATTTCGATAGTGCTCAGAATTGAGAGAATAAATAGAATCATATGGCGTAAAGGGGTTAGAGCATTCTTAAATTATTGCTTGTCAAATAATGCAAGTGCAGCAGAATGGTGGAAAAACTTTTTGATAAACATGAACTTGTAGTACTACTATTGGGGTTTACAAGAAATTTTTCCGATCAATCGAGATTTGCTTAATTTACAATTAAATTTAATTTGATTACAGAAAAAATTAATTTAGTGGATAGGCATGATAAAAAAGAGCCATTTTACCTGGAACCGTACCAACAGGCTTCTTTCATCAATAGCGGTCTCAAAAGCTTCATGGCCTCTGCCTGTCTTCTCCATAAGATTTCTCATCCTTCTATAAGACGATATTTTTAACGACTCCAATCTGATGATTTTCCTGAAAATGTTGCTTCAATTACGTCAAAGTGAGGCCAATTCAATTCTATTTTAATTCTAAAATGTCTGGCCGAAACGAAGCAATCTTCGCCTTGCTATTTCTGCAGACTTTCAAAGCTACTGGTCTAAACTTCATGTACTTTCTGGAAAAAGTGACAGGTGCCTCAGTTAAGCCAAATCTTGTTCTGGTGGTTTTGTGCAAAATGTTCAGAAGTATTATCCTGAAAATCTTAATACATAAAAATTCCGTGTCACTGTATTTGTAACCGCCCAACAGATTTCAATGAAATTTTGTGCGTTGGTTCCAGCTTGACAGATTGGTTGGTTGGTTCCAGCTTGAGAACGCGTCAACGTGGAAAATCTAAAATTTTATACATAAAAATTGCAAATACAAGTTCAAAAATGGACTAAATCGGGCAACCCCTTCTTTGGGTTACCATAAAAATATCTCGTTTTTTAGTATTTATTTGAACACTGCCTGCCAACGAAAAGATGTAGAGAGCTGAATTTTGGTAAAATTTAAAAGTGAGTGGGAACAATTTCTGCCACACAGGTTAGGCATTTTTCGATAAGATTAGGGAAAGCTCCACTTTGGAAAACTAAGATTAGGTTTTTACCCCTACAATGTAGGTAGATTTTTTTCCTTCTAATGTAAGGAATTTGGGGTTTTCCGGCCTAAAATTTAAGGAATATTCCTAAAATGTAAGGAATTTTCATATTTTTTTTTCATGTTTTCCCCCCTACATTTTAGGGACTATTCCCTAAAATTTAGAGTATATTCCTTAAAATGTCGGGAATAGGTGATAGCACCGCACAACTCTCCACCATAGGTGAAGTTGATAGAAGACCACCCCTTTTAAAAAATATAAGAATGAGCTGAATAGCTCATTTCTTATGGTCCATACTACTAAGTAGTATGGAAATTATATTGGTGTACTGGGCACGCTTAAACAAAATATTGAAAAACAATATATGTATACCTTGTTTTCAAGAACAATGTGTGAATTATATAAACGAAAATATATTTCTATAAAAAATGTATACCATAGTACCAAATTCATTGAATGTTCTCGTCCTTATATCCAAGAGCACTTAACATTTTGGGAATTTTACGTACTATAGAGGTTTTCTGGCGCCAGGTACGTAAATTCATTGAATATTATATGGATTTGGGAAATTAAACTGATTTTCCCTTCCTATCAAAGAAAATTACATTTATTTTGAGGGAAAAACTTGTCTTAAATTTAGGGACTAGTCCTAATATTTTTTACATTGTATATATATATGTAAACTGTCTGAGAATGCGACGACCTGGAAGCTCAAATTGTGGATAAGGCGTTTTTATGAAAATGTCAAATACCATTTCAAAAATGGACCCCACGGGCGACCCCCTTTTCTTTTGGTGTTGCCATACAAAACTTTCAGTTTCCACTATATATTTGGACACTGCCTTACGCGTCATGTAGAGACTGGAAGTCTAGCACACGGGCCTTTTTAAAAAAAAATGTAAATTACGGTCAAAATGGGATCAATCGGACAACTTCGTAGGGTTGCCATACAAAATATTTGGTACGTGCTGTTTTCATAGCAATTGTAAATAACATTTCAAAAGGGGACTAAATCGCGTTACACCTTCTTGGCGCCGCCATACAAAGTGTGCACACACACACACGCACACACATACACACACACACACACACACACACACACACGCTCAGAGCAACCGCAGAGTACGGAAACGCGCGATACAGTCATATAATTGCTTAGATATTATGCATATCTAACCACCCCACCCCCACCCCTCTAAGTTTCTGCATTATCGCACGCTGACGGTCTTCTCCTAGTATAAAATATATAATTTTCTAATATAATAACTCTCCAGTTATCACTGTCAGTTAGATCAGTTTGTCGTGCTTATTGCCCTAATGTTAGTTGCTCTATTCATATGCTTTTGTTACGGAGTATGTTACTTCCGGAAACGATGTAGATTGCTGCTGTGGTTACCATTTCGAGTTTGAATTTTTGGAAGGTTATGCCCGTTATCCAGTCCAATCGGCAATCATTGAACATTTCCGCTATCAAGATTTTTAAAACTTTTTTGTAACTTCATCTCTATATCTCTTTATAAGACTGCTGGCTAGCTAATCAAATTCAATCTGGCTGCTTTGGTAGATTTCTTACA
>OZ005740.1:55607914-55648065 GCA_963930735.1 Dioctria linearis
CCCGATTCAGGAAAATAGGACGAGGCTTAGAAGTAAACATTGACAATGTAAATGTTATCATAAAGTGTTGCTGTATACTACACAACATATGTAACAATAGGAATGACAAAATAAATAAGTCCTGGATTTATGAAACTGAAAATCAAAACAGAAGGCAGCAGCCACAAAGAAGCACAGCGAGCAAAGATGAAGACTTTTCTGGAAATTTAATTAGACAAACAATAGTGAAACACTTCCGTAAGTAAATAAAAATTTTATTTGTTTAATATCATTGCTAATATTTTGTTGTTTTCCTCCAATAATTTAATTACTTTATCATCATTTTCGAGGCACTTATTTAAATATTTTCCAAAATTTTCTTCCTCTATCTTGCCAAGCTCCAGAAAACTGTTATTCATTTTTCGTTTTTTATTTTTAGTTGCCATAGGTGTTGACGTCGATGCTCTTGATCCTGGCATGCACAATGAATCCGAAGACGTTTCTGGCAACTCTGATCCGCAAAGCAATGACACCGGAGATAGTAATTCCATCTGAGGCTCTTCCATTTCTAAATATAAGTAATTTGTTTCACATTTACAATCTCTTAAAAATATAATATTTACCAAAACAAAAACTTTCTATCATCATCTCCTTGATATTATTGCTCTTGTAGCTTCCCACGAACTCATTAATTAGAGCATAATATTCCCATTCTGAGGGCGAACCACCTGTAGAACCAATCTTTTGCTTCTCAGCTCTAAAAGAATGAAAAAGTTTTAAACTGTAATCCATAAAATACATAATATTTTCCGCTCACCTATATTTTTTAGATAAACTGTTAATCCTTGTGCGGAGCTCTTCAACAGTTAATGAAATATCATAAGTTGATTTTAGCTCCGCACACATTTCTTTATAAATATCGGAATTTTTCATTGTACCCCTCAATTTTCCCACATTATTTCTCCACACATCTATTAGTTTTTCAATTTCGAATTTGCCAAGAACTTTCCGCTTTTTAACCATTTCCATTATTATTATTAGAATGACGCCCGTGTTTTTGAAGAATGTCAATTTGACGTATGTCATAAACTAGTGAATATTCCCGAAAAGGCCTACTTGAACAAAAAGTCATAAGCTTGATAAATTTGCCACTACCTGAAAGTAGCGCTGAAATCATTAAAAAGTTCCGTATACCATGGCAAAAACCCAAGTATTTATACTAGCCTCGTACCAGTTTGCTCAGCTTGTATTATGCTGGTATGCAACGACACACAGGTGGTTCATCCGTGTACTATGGTATCTGTACTAGCTGTGTGTCAAAGGTATTAGTAAACCTTGGGAAAACGAAAAATTCAGGAAGGTTCTAGTATAATTTGTAGAATATAAATAAGGCGCTACTCACATCCAGGAGGCGGAGTCTTATTTCAGCCACTGAAGTGAACGAAGTAAACTATTTCGATTGTGATAATTAGAAGTACAGTACTAGCGATAAATAAAGAGTTGATTTGATAATTATTGGTGAACTTGTGAGAGTAAACAGTAAAGTTAAATAAAGAAAGAACTTTGAAATTATATCCGAAATATTGTGTTTTAAATAACGAACTAAGGCCACGCTCGTAACAATATTCTGCAAACAATGTTTGTAAAGAGAAATAAATAGTATGTTACTACTGCAAACGATATTCTAGTTTGTTGAGGAAATATAATGAGTTGCAACTTAAAATCAAGGCAAATAAAATCAAAATGTTTTAATCCAATCTACTAATGGTATTTTAGCCCTTTCAAAAGATATATTTAATATATACGAGAGCATTAACATTTTTTTTACTTTACAAAGTGAACCAAGATGTAGTAAAAAAATTTATTTCGTTTAATAAGAATAGAGGTGGCTTAAATAGGAACCCTTCAGTTAATGAAATTATGCACATATTGATCGGAATATTTTGAAATAAAATATTAAAGTGTATTTGTAGCAATAAATTCAAAAATTGTGAAGACAACAATGAAGAAAACAATATATATTTCTCCCAGCAATGCACTAAATAAAAGTGAAGAAGTTAATCGAGAAAATGAAGAATTGGAAATACATGAAGATGATTTTATTATTGTTGATAATATAGATCAAAAAAATCGCTGACATATTTTGCTGGATACATGATTTTATAATTAATTTCAATAATTAACAATTGCGAAAATTGGCTGGAAAGAATGATGTAATCTGAGAGTCATCCTTCTGAGTAGTTCTTGTTACAAGATCTACTTCAATAAATCCGATTTCGAAAGTTTTGCCCATAGACGATTTCTTTGAAATATATTAAATACATCTAGCAGTTTTTAAACATATATTTAAGAAGACACCACATATCATTAACATGTAGGCATAGAAGAAACATACCGATCACACATTTTTTTTGTTTTTGTTTTTATTTTTCTACATGTCATTCCTGTTTTCATTTAAATTTGTTGATGTGCACTGAACAAAAATTGTTTGTGGAGTACGAAAAATTTTAGTAAGTAATACCAGAAAATCTTCACATTCAAACCTCAAAATAATTAAATAATAATATTACTATTCAGCAAATATATATCAAAAAGATCATCTATTGCATCCGACCCATATAAAACTTTAAGAATGAGTTAAGTATAAAAAAATATTGGACCCGTCTTTTTTTGTTTATTCTGCTGACTTCAGGTCTAGGTGACTTCAATTTGAATGTTTTCACAGTGGTCCTGTTTTTTTCATTTGCCAATTACTTACTCGTTCTCTTGTGCGATATTTCAAATTAATAGTATTAAATGGGATTTTTCTAAGAAACAAAAAGAAATATTTAAAAGAAAACATTCTCACTCATTGCTTTTTGATTTTGTTTGTTTTATTACCGAAGCTTTTCTACCATCTTTTTTTTACAAATTGTCTCAATTTTATTCTTTTAACTCCTTATATTTTCTCAACAAACTAGAATATCAATTGCGGTGGTAACATACTGTTTATTTCTCTTTCCTCAATATCTAATTGTTGATAAGGGGGCTCAAAAACGGATTAATCCTGTAATTGCATATCCGAGTCTGGCATCCTTCTTTCATAAGTTTTCCCTGATAAATTGACATGAAGCCTTCCCTAATGTTCATTAATTGAAGAGTTTGCACGATTCAAGAAAGATATTAAACCTATTTTTAATTTTTTTTCCCAATAAATGTTTTGAGCAGACGTATGCATTTTTTGTTGTTGGCGGGGATGCTAATTTACCATCTGAATTTCAGATCTGGTTCAGTACGTTTATGACCTTTGCAATTTTGATGCAAACAACCCTGCCTTCAGGTTCGACGTTTTGGTATTCTTTACAAAATTAGAATTTAAATAAGAACTAAAGTCGAAAATCTAGAAAAAAATCCAAAAACAATAATTTAAGATTTACACATATCCTAAGTCCAATTTTAAAATCAGTGTCAAGAAATCGATACCAACTCCTTCGTAGGGCTGCCATACATATATTTCGTTTTTTAGTAGATATTTGGACACTGCCAAATAACGAGTATACATAGACAGCTGAACTTTGGAACGTGGTGTTTTCATAGCAATAGTAAATTAAATTTAAAAATGGACTAAATCAGGCAACTCCTTCTTAGTGTTGCCATACAAAATTTTGGTCTTCCACTATATATTTGGAGACTGGCCGAGAACGCGTCGATATGGAAAGCTAAACTTTTGTACACGCCGTTTTTAGAAAGCTGTAAATTTAAGTTCAAAAATGGGACAAATCGCGCAACTCCTTCTTAGGGTTGCTACACAAAAATTTTGTGTTTGACTATATATGTGGGCACTACCTGCGAACGCGTCGAGGTGAAGAACTAAAAGTTGGTACATGGTGGTTTTATAGCACGTCCACGGTGTGTTCATAAAAATTGCAAATACACTTCAAATATGGGACCAATCGGGCAACTTCTTCGTAGGGTTGACATACAAAAATTTCTTGTTTTACTATATATTTGGGCACTGCATGAAAACGCGTCGACGTACACACACACACACACACACACACACACACACACACACACACACACACACACACACACACACACACACACACACACACTCACACACACACACACACACACGCACACACACACACACACACACACACACACACACACACACACACACACACACACACACACACACACACACACACACACACACACACACACACACACACACACACACACACACACACACACACACACACACACACACACACACACACACACACACACACACACACACACACACACACACACACACACACACACACACACACACACACACACACACACACACACACACACACACACACACACACACACACACACACACACACACACACACACACACACACACACACACACACACACACACACACACACACACACACACACACACACACACACACACACACACACACACACACACACACACACACACACACACACACACACACACACACACACACACACACACACACACACACACACACACACACACACACACACACACACACACACACACACACACACACACACACACGCACACGCACACCAGGCATCCAGTGAAACCGTAGAGTACGAAATCGCGTGCTCGAGTCAGATAATAGCTTAGATTTTATGCATCTCTAACCACCCCACCCTCACGCGCACCAATCTACGTATCTATATTGTCTCCGGGCAACGTCGACGGGCTCTCCCTAGCATATATGTATATATGACTATAATAGATGCTTCAGAATAATTTTTGTGTGTTATAAGAGATGTCGCTACTTGCAGAAAATATGATAGGAACTTTTATGTAATGTTACAAATAAAATTATTTCAAAATAAAAGCTTAAAATTAAATCAAAAAAACTATACAGGAATTTATTTTAAAATTCTTTTATTAGAAGTTTTAAGTTTGGGAACAACAAGCAGAATACAAGTAGAGACATCTTGTAAACAACACAGAAATTATTCTGGAGTTATCTTTTGCAGTCTATAATCAAGTTATATTTCCCTTTACAAATACTATTGAACCTGCAGTTTTAGCTACGCTCTGAACCAAAACACACGAGAAAGCTTCACAAGTCCCTACCACATGCGACGACCTACGGAGTCCTTACATTCTAAATAATTTGCAGTGTTCTTATGTAAAACTGACAAAAGTTTGATTTGAATAGCTCCTCCGCCCTAAACTACTATTTATACAGAAAAATGGTGTTCTGATAATCTTAAGCTTGCTTTCTTATCTTTCGAACCGTAATAAAATTTTCATACCTTTCCTAATGACTACGATTCCTCTAACAAGAATTCTCAGCTGAGTAATCGCTGTACCGTCATGGGTTCGCGCGGGCTGATGATGTCGAATGTACATAGCTGCCTACAGATTGGGACTCCGGCTGCACATACGCACATGCAGTTATCACTCAGCTGAGAGGAATTGAGCGTAAAATGGTAAGGTCACATTGTAATCAATACTATTTTATTATTTGGTAAGGTAAGGAACCAAGCTTTAAATTACTACTAGACTATTTTCCTATATGGATAGTAGCTTAGACTCTACAGCATATATAAAGTCAATGTTTGGCACTTTTCCATAAGTATCAATATAGAACATTTTAGAAAACGGACTCGCAACGCATACGTATAGATTTCTGTTTCATGGCTTGGGAAGTATTCTCGAGGGTTTTGTCTGAACCGATTACATCACCGATACCTGCACACATACAAAGGAGTTTTCCACGAATACCGAGGCATTCCCACAGTTCGGCTAATGACGCTCTGTTAATATAGGAAAGATTTTTAGTTCTAGTACTAAGAAGCTCAGTGCCTTAAAAATTCTCCAAGTAAGAGTTAAAAGCTCAATGTCTGGTGTTGGTATATCCATAACAAAAGCTGAAGAGCTCATTACCTGATATATTAGCCATGTTGGAGCTGAAGAGCCCAATATCTGGCAACTAAGAATATCTTGGAGTTGCTGGTTAAACTCTGAATTTTTATTTGCAGAAGCACTACATTTATACTTTCTACATCGCTAAATTTTAATAAAAATTTATTCTCATGGGAAGACTATTCTGTATTATAAATATAATTATTGAGTAGTAAAAAGAAGGATTTCACACTGTGTGGCTTCAAAACGTTCCCAATCTAACCATAACGACTCTAATAGGGGGCAGGAAGGCTCTATTCTTGTTTAACTGCTCCTGTTTTCTGCCTCTTTCCCTTGACAAAATAGGCTTCAAAGTCCGTTGTTTTTTTGTATAGCTGTTACAGTCAAAACACGAATTCCATCAAAACCCGATCTTACTAGGAAATTCTAGTTCTAACAAAGCGGTTTCGGTAGTTCTAGTTTTAACTAATATAACACAGTCACTGATCTGTACTCCCCCCCCCCACCCTTCGCTATTGCGTATATGTACATACTGTATGTATAAATAGCCACATACTTAATAAAGAGCAAGGTTTATTGTCGAGAGAATACAATTGTAACGCAAATTTACTAATAGCAACCAGTCAGTTCTAGATTTACCTAAGAGCTACGCGAGAATTTAGCCACAACCAGAATTAACTAAATATTCTTTAGTTAGTACTAGTTCTAACAAAGCGCTCTCGTTAATTCTAGTTTTAACTGTGTTATATTAGTTAAAACTAGAATTACCGAGACCGCTTTGTTAGAACTAGAATTTCGTAGTAAAATCGGGTTTTGATGGTTTTCTTGTTTGGACTGTAACATAGCCATTAAATTTCCAAACATCATCCACATAATGAACTTCTGCGGCCATGATAGCCATCATCACAGATTCTGTGAGCACCGTGAACTAGTGTGGAAACGACGGATCTAAAATTTGCCGGGTGGTGGTGTGAGGTATTATAATAATATTGGAATAAAAGCAATCTCATATGTTTTAAAGTCTCCTTATATTTTTTAGTTTCAAAATTATTCCAAAAATTCTTTTCCACGGCACGGCAAATATTTTCCTTCTAAAAGACTGAGTGAATATTTCGATGAAACGTGATAAGAATGAAAAGATTCTTGAAACTTTCAACTTAATCACAGCAATGAAAATGATTCATTCCAACGGAGAAGAGAATCTCTATACACGGCGCGCCCACTATGGGTACATAGATTACTTCTTGGGTGTTCTCAGATTTACAAAACAACCTCCTCCAAGGAAACTGACGATTGACCTTTCAAGGGTAGGTATGTATAGGCACGTTCATCCCCTGATGAGAGGTAAAAAAAGCAATCATGAAACTTTAAGGATTTTTTAAATGAAGAAATTTTAACATCTATTCACTCAAGAAAAAGGTTTGTAGGTTGAAAAATGTCGAAAAGATGATGGAATTGAGGTTGCCATACATACAGATGTACATTTGTGCAGTACATACATATACACAAGATGATCTAGAAAGTTTGTACTTCATCAGAGTTTTTATAGGATAGTTCGAGCTTTTAAGACAAGCGCCTTTATATAGATATATCATAAAAATGCTGATTAATTATATAGATGTGAGACGACAAGGTCATAAGATTATAAAATAAGGGAGCATGACCTTTGAGGGTTTTTTTACTGCTGATTTAAAAACAATTATAATTGAGAATTTCAAATTCATTACGTGCAAAGTAAAGGAAAATTATTGTGCAAGGGGATGGTTTTTTCTATTCTATTCAATTTTGGGAATTAAGACTCAATTTGCTTGGTGATGTCATAATTGAGAAGGATATAGGTAGGTATCAGAAGTATAATTATTAATTTGATTAGTAGAATTAGCATAAAATTACCGGCCAAGTGCGAGGTGGACTCGCGCACGAAGGGTTCCGTACCATCGTACAGTTTAACACTATATCCTTTGTATTTATTTTTTTAAATGAGAGTAGGCGTCATGTGAAAAAATATTGTTGTCATTTGAAAAAAATGCCTACATAAGATTATAATAATGAATGAGAATAAAACGAGGAAAAAATAAGCGCCGAAAAATCACGTTTCTTGTATGGGGGCCCCCATTAATTTTTAATTCAGTTTTATTTTTATTATTTGTTGTTATATCCCCAATAGAAAAACACAGTCTGTGAAAATTTCAACTGTCTACCTATTACGTTTCATGAGATACAACCTAGTGACGGACGGACAGCGAAGGCTTAGTAATAGGGTTCCCGTTGTTACCCTTTGAGTATGGACCCTAAAAACGAAGGAAATTCTGCTTCATATAAACAAAAAGCTCTGCAAACAGCAAAAATATAAAAAAATTAACTTATTTAAAATAAATAGTGATACACTTACTGCCCTCCTTGCAAATATGTATTTTGAATGTTTTCTACGAACTATTTTTTTATTAATGTTTTTGTCAGGATAAAAACTCCCTTTTTAGTTCCAAGATGTTTCCACGGAATTTGCTAGAGTATTCAAACTGAAATGTCTCAAATAAAATCTCTATTCAAGACCGTCACCATATTACGTTTAACAGACGAGTTAACAAGGTCACAAGAGAAAAATATATGTAGTCAAACTAGACATATTTTTATCCATATTTGGTAATCATATACACCCCAATTTGTCTAGTTTGGCTACCTGTCTGAACTAGGTTACAGACATAAGTATAATCAAGGCCGTTCTATTAATAGTAGTTAGTGAAGCTGACTACAGAGGCAGGAAAAACTTTAATCGACCCCAGATTACCAGTATCTAAAGAATATCTTACCAGACCAGCTAAGTAGGTACATACACCAATAAGTAATGCTAAGAAAATATCTCAAAAGTGGTAGTTCCCTGAGACAGACGCATCTTGAGCCAGGCTTGTGGTTGAAGGTTTTATCCATTATGATTATCAATCATATAACTGAGGGTTAGTAAGTCCAGGACTAATGTTATAGCCAAGACTTATCCCCTATGGTTAGAGTATCTAATCCTGAAATCGTCTTGTTACAATCAACATCGTCTATAACGACTTCTCTAGTCAAGGAGGGCAATATATGTACAGTCCCGTCTTGACCTTCCTGAAATCATTCTATCACCTCGATATTGTAGGAAAGAACGCACAAAGATGAAAGTGAGAAGAAAATTTGCTTATTGAAGTAGAAATTCGATAAATTATAGTATTCAACATAAAGAAATTTATTGAATTAAGTTTTCGTGTTCATAGATTTGTATCCCTTTGCGGGAAGAAAACCAGATTGACTTACAAGCTTACTAATATTTAACAAAATACGTTTAAGCTTCACAGAGTTAAATTTATACAGTTAGAATCGTCATCACTAATTAGGTCAATACAGTCAGTGGTTAAAACAGAAAAGACATAGGATCGCGCAAAAGTGACTTCATGTCGCCACCAGTTAACCAACAACCTTCGCAATGCTGAGCATAAAAAAATAGAGAAATCTGTCGAGCCTAAGAGAATACTGATTCTTTACAACTTGATAGGATAAAATTTGCAAGATATTTTGCGATGGGCACACAGGTCAATATCAAAACCGAATCTGACCTTATGAAGAAAAGTGGGTTTTCTTCTTGTTATAAACAACAATTCGATTAATCCTTAAGCTTTTTCCATTATTTCACAAGAAGTTACAGAAAATGAATTTACCACAAAACAACTAATTGCTATTTTCTACTATTCGACTTCAGCAATTCTAGATTAAAACTGAGCTTTTTTTCGACTCAAAAAAAGGAGAGTTCAAAGTGCTGAAAACTGCGGCTGCAGCCTTCGTGATAAAATGAAATTTCATGGGATTCGAATGTTAGGGGATTTTATTTTAGGGTTTATATTACTATAGCATTCGCAGATTTATTGAAACCATTAACAAATGAGTTTAAACTTTAAGCAGATACATTTAAACCTTGAACAAATGATTTTAAACCCTTAACAAATAAAATTAAACCTTGAACAAATCATTTTAAACCCTTAACAAATATATCTAACCCCTTAACGAATGAGTTTCTACTGTTAACAGAAAGACTTAAACCTTTAGCAAATACATTTAAACTCCTAACAAATTTATCTATATTTAAAATATGTTATTTCAACTTAAGTAAGCTTTTCATACAATTTTGCTCGAATTTTGGGTGCATAAATAATCTACAATACTTCTGAATTTTCAGTGCAACGGTTGACCATCGTCTGCCTCAGGAATAAGTAAAACCAAATCCAAAATATAGTTGGAATAGTCATCGATCACTGAGAGAAGATTATGTTCTCTACTCATGTCACCTAAATCTGTACGTGCATTAGCCTTCATTTTAGAAAACGATTTTAAGATACGGTTTAACATAGGCAAGTAAGTAGGCAAAACTTTTAGTGTTAAATTTTTTTGAGATAACACATCGCGAACTTGTTGTGTTTCGTGTATTCTCGCATTATCCATAATTAAAAATGAGTCATTAAGCGATGGATTTGTTTCCGATTTTTTAACAAGTTCGCGCAGAAATAGAGAAAACCTATGGGAATTGCATGTTGAATTTGCAAATGCTTGGTTACTTATCGCAGCAATAAGTGTATCGTTTCTGCCACGTAATACTGGAACTATAACTCGAGCACGGGTGCCTTCTTGAGCTGGCTTGAAATTTTATAAGACGAAAATTATAACCACGAATATAATACTATAATTTTTGCCTCCTTTCTCGCCTATGTTAATCCCTATCGAAATCGTTTTCTAAAATGATGGCACATGCACGTTCAGTTTTAGATGACATGAGTAGAGAAAATGATCTTTTCTCAGTGATTGAAAATAGCCTGCAACAAATGACACCATCTAACAATGGATTTGGTTTTACTTATTCCAAAGGCAGTGGATGGTCAACCGATGCACTAAAAATTCAGAATTATTGCAGATAATATATGCACGCAAAATTTGAGAAAAAATTGTATGAAATTCTTAATTAACTTCAAATAAAGTAATTTAAATATAAATTTGTTAAGAGTTTAAATATATTTGCTAAAGGTTTAAGTATTTTTGTTAACAGTTGAAACTCATTCGTTAAGGGTTTAAATTTATTTGTTCAGGGTGTAAAATCATTTGTTCACGGTTTAAATTTATTTGTTAAAGTTTTAAAATCAATTGTTGTTTAAATAAATCTGAGAATGCTATATATGCAAAAATTTCAAAATTCACTTAGTGAGGAACATTATCTAAAAAGTAATGTTTTGCTGAATCGAGTCTAAGTTGATGACAGAATTAGGTAAGAGAAACGACAACATTAACCTAACATACAGCTGGCAGGTCGATAGCCAATATGACAGCATACAACCAAGGTCGGCGGAATACTTCATAAATCTTAAGCTAGTTACATCTTAATATAATACCTAATTGTTAGCTTTCTGAACATATCGAATAGCGGAGCGGGGGGATGACAGGTAAAATCATGACCATCATAAGTGCAACTGATTATTATTGACTGACTATTTTTAGATGCCTTCTATGAGATCTTCATAA
This sequence comes from Dioctria linearis, assembly GCA_963930735.1. Classification (NCBI taxonomy): domain Eukaryota; kingdom Metazoa; phylum Arthropoda; class Insecta; order Diptera; family Asilidae; genus Dioctria; species Dioctria linearis. Next base: position 55,619,346 of record OZ005740.1, read on the forward strand.
TTTCTGCTAACTTATTTCTTTAAAAAAAAAGTGAAATTAAGTTCGAAAATAGGACAAATCGGGTAACTTCGATTTTCACTACATATTTGGGGACACTACCTAGGATGGCGTCAACGTAGGGCGTTGAAATTTTGTACATAGTCTTTTCATAAAAATAGTAAATATAATTTCCAAAATGGACTAATCGGGCAACCCCTTCTTGGTGTTTCCATATAAAAATTTAGGATTGTTACATATATCCTTTGAAACGATCATTCCTATATACGGTTTTAATGTACTGAAAAGTTCTTCGGAATATAAACCATAAAATTGGTTATAATAATTTTTTGGGCCCATGAACTGCTTTAGGAACATATGTATGCGAAAAACCACTTCAAAAATTAAACTTGCACAGATTGGTGAACATACGAGTATTCTAGGGTATCATAAGAATTGGTCATAGACCAATACTAGCTTTTTTACTTGTTTTTGATAAAATTTAGCAAATTATTAATAAAATTTCTGAAAAGTAGAGGTCCAAATGTTGGGCCTTCGGATACATCGCTAGTCGAAAAAAGGCTGGAAGAAATAACATTATATACTTTAAATTTATCGAAGTGAAAAAGCTAGTTATTAATTTCCAAACAAGTACTAAGAGTTTAATGCGATTGCTTGTAAAGCAGTTCTTACGTTTTATAGTAATTTTCAAAAGATCCGTCGCAACTACATATGTCCTGCTAAAATGATCTCATATGTAGGGGAAGGTGCTGTACCTTGGTACCTTTTTTGAAATAGTCGTTTTTTCGACAAAACTAATGGAACAAATCTTAAGGAACCGATTATTATAGATTCTCTAACCCATAACGTTTCCAATAATAGTCGAATATACAGTTAACAATTTATATTTCAGGATATCTGAAAGGAAATATGAAGGTCCTTTTGGTCCAAGGTTTAACATGTAGCTGTACCATGGACAGTGGGGTATTGTACCTTGGACATTTGTAATTTACTGAGTTAAAGTAAATAGCACTCTCTATTAAACCAAGAATAACAATATTCGCAAAGCAGGTACTAATCAAAAAATTGCTATAGATATACATCGTTAATTTATTTTTTACCTAAAGGACTTTTTTTACATGTCCGTGGTGAAAATTTTTGAAGTGTCCAAGGTACATAACCCTTGCAAAAGAAACAAAACTGCCTGTGAAATATTTTAAGACGCACAATTCACCACATGATGCACGATTTATAATAGTAATAGAACTCCAACACTTTCAATTCTATATCACTGGAAAATATTTACTTTTTTCACTACTTTTCTTTAAAACGCAATAACTGTTCATTTGTGTGACAAACTAATTCCCAGAATAGCTTAAGTGTCATCTGTTGATTAGTTAAATCGGATAAAAAGGCGTTTATTTAGGCGGTAGCTACAGTCCGTGTTTGTAAATAAAATGACCAAGGTATACACATGTCCAAGGTACAGCAGCTTCCCCTATCACCTATAAGTTCGACAAATATTTTGTTTGCCAATAACTTTCACAAATACGTCGCTTGAAAAAATAACGGATTGTTATTCTAAAATCCTTGAACTATTAACGCCTCTTTTTATAGAGAGGGAAATTGGCAGCCATTATGAATGGGTCAAAGATAAGTTGTTCTTTGAAAACTTGGGTAGCATCTTCCCGGTCTCAACCACATTTACGCAACAAAACGAATTATTGATCCGAAGTGAGCTATGATAGTTATAGTAAAGTAATTCACATGACTTGTTGTTGTAACATTTTTCATAATACTACTTTGCAGGTCAATGCGCGTCTTAAAATTATCGTGTGAACAGATAGATAGGATATAAAAAGATTGGGTTGTTTCGGTTTTCGGAAAACAATATTTTAAGTGCTGGCCTAATTTTTTGTTTTTATTTTAATACATCTTATAGATCTTGGGTCGAAGCAGATTCTCCCAGGACTTCAGGCTAATTGAAGAGTGCAAATGTTTTATGTTCGGTTTTGCTTTTCAACTAAGTCCCAAATTATTATTATCGATTTTATCTTATCCCACAAAGTAAGGAAAATAAATTTAAGCATTTTTACCAAAATCATATTACCTACTAATAATTATCTTACCTATTCCCTGTTATTCAATTTTTTATATTACCTGTTTAAATATTAAGACTTTGTAATAGGAAGTAATAAGTAAGCTACAATAAATCCCATCTCAGATAATTTTCTTTTCTTTCATGGCTATGTGAAGATTTAGTGAAAAGCTTCCATTCGCTGACAAAATGTCATATTTACAGAAATATTTCTGAGCACCATGCACATAAAAGAGCTATGAATTATTAAAATTAAATAATATCCATGCAATTTATTTGTCCATTGCGCTCATTTAAATAAATGGCTAATAGCTGTGAATAATTACGAAGGACATTTTTCAAGCACCCGGAAGATTGCTGCAAGTATTTTCTGGCATTAACATTTTCCATCTCATCGTTCCAAATTGCAGCTGAATCCACAAGTAAACGATGCGATGTGGGTGCATTTTGCATATATCCAAAAGCGAACATTTGCTTAAGAAAAGAGCCCCAAGGGGGATGCACGAATGAGCTTCGTATGAGCTTTAAAGTTACAAAAGTGTTTAGCGAGTTTTTAGTGCCGTACATTAGTAAAGAAATTCAGTTATGCGCTTCGATGTGTTATTGTCTTGTGGGGTTTCACTTCGCTTTACATTTTTATATTCTTACTTATCGTTTAACAACATAAAGATGGGTTGTAAAAACGAAATTGTGTTTATGTGTCTATGTACCATTAGCTGTAAAGAATAACATAATTGTAAAGTTCAGGAAATAAATCTTTAATTATAGTACGGGCTAAGTAGTATTAAAGTGGATACTAAAACCAAATGATAGACAGATTAAAACTAGGAAAAAATTCTCATTTAAAGTAAGCATAACCATACGAAAAAGATAAATCAAGTTTATAAAAAATTAAAATAATAAAATTAAACTTCATACCGAGGCTGTGTATTAAATCACTGTAAAAGATAGCAGAGCCATTAGGCGTGCTGATTTCAATTGAACTTAACATCTTTTAATTCCTTGAAAGTTTCTGTGGTCATTTACTCGATTTTGTTAGGAATTTTGGCATTCAGTTTTTAGATTTTTTTTCATTTTTATATATTTTTCTCAAAGTAACCCGAGAAGAAAAAAATGTAACGCACTCAAATCAGTCAAACGAGGTCAGCAATCAACATCACTTGATTTGGACATTATTTGATCGGGACATACGTCCTTCAGAAATTCGATGTTTTCACGAGCTGTATATGGCATATAGCGCCACGTTGTTGCAACTAGAGACCTTGTTGCCAAAATTTGTATACAAAAGAAAAACTACTGCAGCATCGCACGTTTCAGTAACAAACACGATTTTGTTTTCAGAATATTCGAAAAATGATGATCCAATAACCCATCAGGCCAAATAACACACAAGAATATCATCTATGAAGATACAGATATCATTCACAAAATAGTCTAGTTCGCCATTACTCCAACTGACTGCAGTGCTCATCGTAAAATGATTACATTTCTAAAAAAGTCAGGATCGTCATTGTGGAACTGTACCATCTTTCACTTCCTTCACGACGACTTTCGTGGTAATTTCCTTGAAGTTGTTGAGTGAGTTGAATTTTTTACGGAAAGAAATGCAATACTTATGAAGCTCCAGTTTTTGAATGATATATGATTTTATAAATTTACGACAAGATAAAAAATTTCACGTAATCAAGATGAATTAAATTATCCCTTCAGATCAGAAAATTATTATAATTATTTAATTTCCTTCCAAAAATGTTTAAAACAAATTAAAAACCTCCTTATTAAATCTCGTAGTTCTTTTGTAGAAACATAATTTTTAGCAATGGGTATTTCGGCTGTGCGAAATAGCCAGCGTCATTAATTTTACGGTTATGCACCTCTTGAAAGACTAATGATTTGGGTGAAGGCGGTTCCTTTTAGGGAAACAGCCACACAGTTGAATACCTGCAGTAAGGGTAAATATCATCGGAGTTAGTGTGTGGAGTCTTGAGTTTGACTCCACACTGGAGTGAACGTTAGTAATATGAGAGGCAATTTGACAACGACGGATCTGTAGAAGAGGGCTTGACGCGGGAGCATCCAGCAACTGAGTTGTTATCTTAACTACAGCTAGCAATGGATTGTAGTTGGTCTGAAGCTGCCAGCATGGACGACTGAGCTTGGATTAGCTCAACAAACGCTCTAGCGGTAATCAAGATTAGGATGTAATGTCCTCCGTATGAGAGATGTATATATATATAGCCTGTTGATGAGTTCGATAGGTTCGATGCGCGGCTGTCCCGTTGACTACATGGGCCTGAGTGATGTAAAGGTTATGTCTACTTCAGCAGAAATTGCTGTAATACCAATGAGTATCAGTTCTGGAGCACTATATTGGACCCGTGTTGCCCCAATGACAACCTGGTGGACAATAGCGGCTGGCTATCGGCGTAATCTTGTTGACGTCACAGGAGGAGCAACAATACAGAATGACCAGCGGCTTTAACCTAAACCAACTCAAGACGAAATGACCCTATGTCGTTACAACCTCTTCAGCAACAGCAATGTTGTGTTTCTCAGCAGTATGCCTGGGGGTTTCAGTAAGAAACATCTGGCAGAGTCTCAAAACCAAAATGGAGGAGTCGTTATTTGATTAAGAGGAGCATTACAACAATACTGCATTGATGGATCTGTTAGGTTTTCTCATATACCTGTTGAGTTACTCCCAGAGTGTCTCATAAGAATATGCCTGGGAACGTCTCAGTCGTTGATTGGTCTGAATAGATTTCTATACAATAGTCTGGCTTGGAGTAGCTTGAATAAGCTTAGCTCCCTTTGTAAGTATAGTGGAGTAGCTTGAATAAGCTTGGCTCCCTTTGGAAGTATAGTGGAGTAGCTTGAATAAGCTTGGCTCCCTTTGTAAATAAAACCACTTGGCTTCTGTTGGCTCTTCACCACTTAAGACACGCTTTCGACTGCTTTATTCTAAAAATACAAGAATATTTTTATAAAATTGCTCACTTACTTTTCTTAAAGTGACATTTGTTACATTTCTTAATTCTATTTCCTTATGGCACTTGCTGCTTCATGTATATACATATGTGCATCAGTTTCCGGATATAAACATCTTTTTTCGCAAAGATCTTTTCGCCTTGCTATGGCTACATATATTGGTCTAAGACCAATTCTAATGATACACTTAAGTAATTTCGTATGGTCACCCATCTATGCAAGTTTGATTTTCGTAGTCGTTTTTTGCATATATTTCTAAAATGGTTGGCCGACACTTTTTGTGCAGTATGCGTAAAAATCCTAAGTTTTTATAAGGCCAAGAACGCCATGTCCGATTTAGCCATTTTTGTAAATATATTTGCTTTTTCTATGAAAACGTCTTGTAGAAAATTTTAGCCCTCTATGATGACGCGTTCTCAGGTAATATTCCAAGATATCTATAGTGAAAAACGAAATTTTGGTATGGCAACACTACGAAGGACCTGTTTTTTCCTAATTTCGTTTGCTCTCTAAATTGTAAAGCATGACCTTAGTCCACAGAAATAAACATAAATCGAATCGACAATGAACATAAAAACAAACAAAAATGCTTGACCTCAAAAAGAGTTTGCAAGACACGCAGATTACACTATGCAAGCATAATTTTTGATCGCCAACATTCACATGCCTGAAGTCATCGCTCTACCCAATATCATTGACGCGAATGATGTGAACGATATGAATCATTAGAAATTGTAAATAATTACTGGCTTAGCAGTGAAAATTCTGTGAGCTTAATATTGCTATTTCAGCAATTACCACGATCGAATAACATGTATAGTAACTTCATATTACAGAACTTGTGTATAAAAACCCGATGTATAAATCAATAAAATCAGAATGTATCAGTCATTTAAAGTGATTTATTCTCTGCTGACATCGGCATACCCTGCCATCTTATTTACATCGGCATACTTTACCATCATCTAAAAAACAGCGGCATACTCCGCCAATATCTACGTTACATCGGTATATTCTATATCAGCATACTCTGCCACTACCTACAGCGGACCATCAGCGATACAAGAATTTACATCGCCACTAATAACTTGCCAAAACGGTATATCTATAACATCGGCTCTTTAGCCATATTAACAGTATTCATGAACATCTGCGACAATTGTCCCACAACCGATGGACGGACAGGCGGATGCAAAGATGGACGGGCAGACAAATGAACGGACGGGCAGACAAATGGACGGACGGACAGACGAATGGAGGAATATACAAAATGCTAAATGCAAAAATCAAAACAACTTTTAATATTGTTACCTGAAGAGCCTGATAACTGACCCATTCTATCTAAACACCTCCGATGGAGCCTCCGAACTAAAGTCACAGAACACCCACACCAGTGCCATCTAAGCAGGCCTGGACCAGCGACAACGTACAAGTAGATATGAAATCTCCTATCTCAAACCCAGCCATACTTTTTAAAGTTTGAGTGACCAACTTTTAGAAATGAATTATCTAACCAGCTGCAAATGTTGCGAAAGTATGAACTGAGAGAATCAGAGCTTGAAGCTTTTCTGCCGCCGCTCCTAAAGATTCTCTCAACACTTTTCTATTTATAGTTCATTCATAGTTCAAGCTCAGAGATCCATTCATTGTGCTCCCATTCAATATGAATGACTTAGTCTCATGACAGAGAGAAAGGACATATTCAGTGAACTGCACTCTATGCGTGTATGACTGTCACCGTCTATAGCATTTTTTATATGCTAATGTGGTAAAATGAATTACTTTCCGTTGTTCTAAACTATAGTTGCTACGGAAATATAGTTTTCCATTAATTTTTAGAGCCATTGCAATTTCAGTACCGCTAAGGTACGTAGTAAGTATTTTAGTGAATAGATGTAATTTTAAGGTGCTATTTTCATTAAGGATACTTTTTTCAGTGTTTCTTATTTCTGCCATTTTCACGGAATTCCGTAAATTTTGTTTCCTTATTAACTCTCTATATAAGAGGGTATGCTGCATAATTTCATGTAAAAATACGTCTAGTTGTTGGAGGAATAATCGGAGATTTTTCAATTAAAAAAAAAACAAAAGATAAAAAATCTGAAAAATATGAAGGGTGGGTCAAGGTTGAAGGTAAAAATAAGTTATATATACATGCTGTACATACCTTCAAATTAGGAAACGACCATGGAAACGAAATTACTTCAAACAATAAGGGTTGTGAGCTCGCTCTTGATAGAGATCTTCTTGGTTTTAATCTTATTCAGAGGAGAATATTGAAGGCACTTGTTCGTTTTGCCATTCCAGAGAAAAAAAATTAAAATTTTTATAGATCTGATAATGCAAAATTGAAGAAGAAAAAAAATTTAGAAAGGAAGCAAAAACCTGCATAAATGATATAAAAATATAAAAAAAATAGTTTCAAGCTAATAAACAAAAAGAGGAAGTTTGTCAACATATCATTCATGCTTGCCTACATAATTTCAAATAATTGATTTTGCCTCGCATGTGTCTGAACATGCTGAAATATTTTGAAAAATCGTTTCAAATAGTAAAACAATTTATACCAAGCAAGGAAAATATCGTGCGCAAGCTATATTTTTCAAATCAGCTGCCACATAGAACTTCATGAAGAAGTTGAATTAAACTCCTCTGGTTAATTTCAGCTCCAAGAAATTAATACTGCTGGATGATTTAATTATTGTTTTTTATAGGCTCTGCTTTATTTTTACTAAATTATGATTGATGCGTTTTTCTGTACAATATATCCACAAAATGTTATATGTTTACCAAGCTCTTAGGGATTACACCGATATTGAAAGATGAATTATCAAATAAAAATGCTAGAATTGGTCTAAGACCAATTCTTATGAGTCCCTAGATGAATATCCGTATGTAATTTCGTATGATTACCCATCAGTGCAAGTTTAATCGTGGTTTTTTGTATATATTTCTCAAACGGTAATTGATTTTTATTTATATAGATTTTGTAAAGAAGTTAATAAGAAAATTGTAACTCCTAAGCTAAGAGCTGAACATCCGCAGATTTTTGATATGATATGAACTAATGTTAGAGCATTTCAAAGATAATATTTCTTAGGGGTCTTTCCCTTTCGGTGGGGTTCAAAAATCCAAAATTAATAAAAATTTAATTTTTCCTTCAATTTTTTTAAAGCCCCATTTAATATCAATAACTTAACATATCGCACAAAAGAATTGAGTAACCCGATCCCAAGTTATCAACAAATTAAAAACATGAATGAATACAGTGAAAACCTTCAGTTTAAGTTACCCTGTATCCAAAACCTGAGATCGTCAGGCTAAACAAAAAAATATGGGTCGAATATGTTTTAATACTTAATTAATTCTCAAAGCTCAATCGAAATCGGTGGGGGCTCGAGTCTGAATATGCATATGTATGTATGTATATGCAACCCTTCAGGGGGAAGTCAACTCGTTAAAGTCGATTCTCTTTAATTTCGAGAAACGTTCATCGTACAGTAAAAATTGTTATAACCAATTTTCGTAGGTTTTGGCATTCTGAAGAACTTTTCAGTGGATTAAAAATATGTGGGTTAGACTGACCGTTTTTCCAGTATACGTAAAATTTTTTAATTATTGTATGGCAATTTCACGAAGGAATTGCCCGATTTAGTCCATTTTTCAAATTATATACAAAATACTTTTTGCGTATAAAATGGCAGCACTTGACGTCAACCCATTTTCAATCAGTGTCCAAATATATAGTGAGTGTAGTTTTGTAGGTCACCTTTACAAATACGTTACCTGATTTATCCTATTTTCGGACTTAGATCTACACCTTTATTAAAAGGGCCATGTATAAAATTTCAGCAGTTTAAATAAATGCGTTCTTGTGTTATCGTGCAGACGAATGTGTTTAAACAATACCCAAAATTATGTAAATTTTATTTAATTTGAATTTTGTCCAATTCAATCATGTTTATCTTATAAATAATTTCCTATCAATTGTTTAAGTTGGTAAATTAGCAATGCAATATATAAATGTATATGTCAATAGTTATTACAGATTCTTTGTATTATTTAAATGTATCACAGATCGCTTATCACAGTGGTATTGTTATCATATTGCAAATTCTATACAGTTAGTCAAAAATTATTCATCACAGTTTTAACTTAAAAACTGGGGCACTTGTTGTTGGCATTTCGTAGCGATAAGAAGAGAACACAAATTTCTATCATTGAGCTCTTGTTAAGTAGTTTGGTTTTTTTTGTTGCACACCACAAATTTTTAGTTGTTGAAAATAAAGATTATTTTAGTGGAATCTTTGTTGTGGTTTTTCTTAATTTAATCCAAGTGCAAAAACTCTTGTGCTTTTTCAGGATGGACATGCAAAAATCAAAATAACCCTAAATATTATTCGCGGATGTGCAATCCATTTTGCTCTACCAGAAATATTCTATATCTGCTACAAATGTATGGTATCCTCATAATACTCAATGATTTCATGGCCTAGGGTATAAAAATCTGCTTCGTCCGGTTGTTTAGGCCGGTACCTTCCGATTTGTGTCCGACTGTTCTTACCGGAATTAACGAAGCAGATACAGCAGATATTATATTTTGTAACTTTCTGAACTTTTCAGCGGGAATTAACCAGAATGATGAAAGCACACAAATGTGGCAAGTACTATTTATTTAGGTTTTCAATGAACAACTAATTTATTAATAATTTAATTAATTTAATTTAATAGTAATAAATTAAATGTACGTATAAAGATATTGGTCTAAATTGAATAAATAAACACGTAAAAACAATAACATGAACAACATTGCCACAAGCTGGCCCAAAAAAAGTTTCGCTACAAAAGATACTGAAATAATGACACCGAGCTGCTATATCAACAAAATACTGAAGAGCTTTCTATCAGGGGGCCATCAACTCGTTTTAAAACGAAGTTTTTGGTTCATATTTTTATACAGCCGCTTCAAATCTACTTGTACGTTGTCACTACCTGGACCATGAAACTCTTGGCTGTTTCGTGCAACCCGTGCTGACGTCTGCTGCTATTTCCTGGGAAATGAGAACCTACTTGCAAGAGAAAGAGGAGGCAACATCCGTAAGAATATTACTAACTACTAAACCGAACTAACCCTTAGGTAACTGGTAGGAAAAAGTCCTAGTTAGTTGCACTAATCAAACTCTAAGCACTAACCATAAACCGCATATAGTTATACCTGTGTTATGTTCACCTGGAATGCCACGCAGGAACGATGAAATTACTTAAATGTGGTAAAGCTTGCCAAAAACAATAACAGGTTTTTGTAGTTTTTTTATTCCTAATTATGACCAATAATAATCCGGGTTTAGGCGAGAACATATGTATGTAGGTTAATTATGTGCAGGCGTATAAAAGTATGCGGCATTTCCTATAAACGATCTTTCCTACCCTTGATTCATTTCATTGGACGGAGAAAAAACTCCTTCAGTCGGGTGCAAAGATATTTGTATGTGCTTAAGCTTTCCCAAAGAGTAAATATCTGCCGGAAATTTGGTTGATTTTCCTAAGTAATGGGAACATGCTCCCACAACAGCATCCACTTGTACATAGCTGGCAGCGGACAATATGTCTTAGACATTGTTTCAACCTATTCCTAGCCTAGGGGTATACGCGTATTTTATTAACCATTCTATGCCTTTAGCTGCAATACCTCTTAAGTAAATTTCAATTTGCTTCTTTCTTGGAAGTAAGCACTGCAATCTGCAAGAACTGTTCGGTACGCCTTAAATTTTTGGCCCTCAACTACCAATGAAATGTCCAACTGTTTATCGGAACATCTCAGTTTCTTCAAACCGTTTAGATAAAACGCTGAAATGAGCCAAACATTCAAAATGAGTATTTAGATTTGACAATAGAATTGTCCACTCAAGACCTCCTCTAGCCATCTTCGCTTTTAGTTTCAGCTCAAATTGGCTTTAAATAAAGAAAGCCAATTGGTGTTCGGAGCTATATAGCCTGCATTATCCATAACTGCAGGTAAATAAATAAAAATACTACATGAGGCTGATGTTCGAGCCCTTATAAAGAAATTTGGAAACTTCAACAAAAAAACAACTAATATCAGAATCCTGAGAAGGGATGCGCTCGATGTTGCGGCTGTGGCTGCTTCGATGTCTTAACAGAGATATATTCAATATTGCAGCTATAGCTGCTTCGATAGCACAGTAGAGCAGCACTTTGAGAACTGTCAAATTTAGCATAGCTGCTTCGTTGCTTTAGACGTTTGGAGTCAGGAATGCAAAGCCAAGCGTCGAGTAATCGGTGAGAGCTCCATACAACTTTTAGCGCAAAGATTTTAATGAAGATTTTGCTAGTACAGTGCGGAGTTCGCCGATCAAAGTGCGGGCTCCCTCTTTATAAATTAGATGGCACCAACAAATTCTCCACAGATTTAACTAGGCAAGTTAAGGCACGAAGCATTAAATGACTGGTAATATTTTGACGTGTCCTATTTGTATGGCAATTTGCATTAGTTTTGTTTGTTTGATTGATTGAAGAGTTAAATTTGTTTAAAATGTAAAAAAAAAGGAAATGAATTATTTTGTTTTCCCCGAATTAATAGAGGTACGTCAGAATTTTACTAGCGATTTTAATGTAAAATATTTGGAAGTCACGGTAGTAACACAGTCCGTGTTTTTTGGCGAGCTAACAGAGTTCGCCCCTATATAAATAGGGGGAGAGTCCATATATAAATTCCGAATTCGGAGAAGAAAAGACGTGGCCCGAATTTCCGGACGGAGTGGTCATTTGAAGAAAAGATAGTAAGGAACCAAGTTTTCCACCTTGATCTGCACATGATCATTATACAAAGCACCAAGGAGAAAAAGTCTTGGAGTTTTGCTAATAGTGCCAATCGCACATTTACTGTAGGATATTTCGCTGTCAACTACCAGCAAAAGATTTGTGCGCCGATGAGCTCATTCGTTCCTTAGTGATGCCCTAGTTAAGTACGAGGCGCTTGCAAGCGTCCCGATTGAATTAAGAAAGTGTGTAAATTGTTATTCATCTGATATTCGAAGCAATAAGCTAGCGATCGATCTCCGATTTATGTGCTGTGAACTCATCTAGTGAGTTAGTGGGATGAGTAGGAACTAAACTTGTATCCTTTGTGTTGAATTTGATAAATTATGAGATGTGATTTGAATTAAATTGATTCCTTTTTTTTATATAAATTTCGTTATAGTTGGATTAAAGCAAAGAAGAGTTTCCACCCTCTAGTCAAGCAATAAACGGCTCTCACTGCAAATGTATGTATTCTTGCTTTATTATAGATTATGCTAGACTGGACGTATCGAATTCAAATTGCGTGTGTCGAAGAAATAAAGGGCCAATTTTCTTGTGTACCCTTTTTGACCATTTTTCTTTAAAAAAGACGGGTTATTAGAATGGTCATTGTTTCTTCTCCTTACCCTTGAAGACTGTGTTTTCATAATAAAACAAAACAACAAAAACAACAAAATTGTGCGAAAAGCAGCTCGGACACAACTTTTTAAGTGGATTCCTCACAACAGCCATCTGAGCAAACAGAAAATTGTAACAATATTATGCTTGGGTGTCAATCCATTTTGCTCTTCCAGCTTTATTTCTATGCGTTAAGAATTATGCAATTGTAATCGGGACATTTTTAATGTCTTTTAGGGTGAAATTCAAAATTTAATGTAATAAATAGTAACACCGACCAAGAATCCGATTTGGTGAGGGTCACAAAGTGGAAAAAGCTAATGGCTACTAACACTACAAACTACACTCTGCATGGCATACTACTTCCAAAATATCTCTGACGTATAGGTACTCATTTTTGCGTTATAATGCATTTGCACGATCTTACACCTTTTCAGTTTTTTTACTAATTCATGCAGAAAGATTATATGAATTTTGGATGTAATTGCTTCGTATTGCAACATTTTTTCAAGGAAAACGGACAGCTGCCATAATTTCTCCTAATTTTCCAAATTTTATTCAAAGCTTTTACAGCAAAAGATAAACAATGAAAACTAGGAACAACTTTTGAAAACTAAATGAATTATTGCTTGCTTTGGTATATAATCATAGTTTTTAAAAATTAGATTAATTTTGACTTGAAGTAGCGGCTTGACGCTACCATATTTTTGAATGCACTGCTGCGTAGCGCTTTCGCTGCAGAATTTGGAGTAAATTCAGCATGCACTTCTTCTTCTTGTTTTTAGCGAAGCTGCTGGAAAACCGTTAATGTACTTTTCTATTTTTTTACATATATCCTCCACTACACGAGTAAGATTTTACCCAGAAAATTTTTGCAGAAGAAGTACGCCAACAGATTAATGAAAGAACATTTAAATCGATTCTTTCGAAATGTACTCGTACTAAACTAAAAAGAACAAACTTTGTAGATAATTGCAGCAACTACTTGCTATGTTATTATAATATAATCCTATATTTTTCTGCCAGCGGGGCAGGGGTGGCCGTGAACCACTCCTCCCCGTTCCCTTATATTCGAAATTTCTAAGGTACCTGAATTATCAATCACAGTATTTCTTTCTTACAGAATCATCTTTTCTTAGATACGAGCTGCTCAATCTCTGCTTGGCATCGGAAAATCTATGATGCGCCTCGAATTTTATCACCGCAGGCCATATTTACTTTTTCGAATTACAAAAACCCAAGCCTATTCATAACATAACTCAATCAAAGATGAGCCACGATGAGGACGTCAGACAATGTCATCATCCTTGAAGGATAACCGCTGAACCTACAGGGATATTAAGGCATTCCATGTAGGCATAATTATTAATTATGTGCAGGCGTATAAAAGTATGCGGCATTTCCTATAAACGATCTTTCCTACCCTTGATTCATTTCATTGGACGGAGAAAAAACTCCTTCAGTCGGGTGCAAAGATATTTGTATGTGCTTAAGCTTTCCCAAAGAGTAAATATCTGCCGGAAATTTGGTTGATTTTCCTAAGTAATGGGAACATGCTCCCACAACAGCATCCACTTGTACATAGCTGGCAGCGGACAATATGTCTTAGACATTGTTTCAACCTATTCCTAGCCTAGGGGTATACGCGTATTTTATTAACCATTCTATGCCTTTAGCTGCAATACCTCTTAAGTAAATTTCAATTTGCTTCTTTCTTGGAAGTAAGCACTGCAATCTGCAAGAACTGTTCGGTACGCCTTAAATTTTTGGCCCTCAACTACCAATGAAATGTCCAACTGTTTATCGGAACATCTCAGTTTCTTCAAACCGTTTAGATAAAACGCTGAAATGAGCCAAACATTCAAAATGAGTATTTAGATTTGACAATAGAATTGTCCACTCAAGACCTCCTCTAGCCATCTTCGCTTTTAGTTTCAGCTCAAATTGGCTTTAAATAAAGAAAGCCAATTGGTGTTCGGAGCTATATAGCCTGCATTATCCATAACTGCAGGTAAATAAATAAAAATACTACATGAGGCTGATGTTCGAGCCCTTATAAAGAAATTTGGAAACTTCAACAAAAAAACAACTAATATCAGAATCCTGAGAAGGGATGCGCTCGATGTTGCGGCTGTGGCTGCTTCGATGTCTTAACAGAGATATATTCAATATTGCAGCTATAGCTGCTTCGATAGCACAGTAGAGCAGCACTTTGAGAACTGTCAAATTTAGCATAGCTGCTTCGTTGCTTTAGACGTTTGGAGTCAGGAATGCAAAGCCAAGCGTCGAGTAATCGGTGAGAGCTCCATACAACTTTTAGCGCAAAGATTTTAATGAAGATTTTGCTAGTACAGTGCGGAGTTCGCCGATCAAAGTGCGGGCTCCCTCTTTATAAATTAGATGGCACCAACAAATTCTCCACAGATTTAACTAGGCAAGTTAAGGCACGAAGCATTAAATGACTGGTAATATTTTGACGTGTCCTATTTGTATGGCAATTTGCATTAGTTTTGTTTGTTTGATTGATTGAAGAGTTAAATTTGTTTAAAATGTAAAAAAAAAGGAAATGAATTATTTTGTTTTCCCCGAATTAATAGAGGTACGTCAGAATTTTACTAGCGATTTTAATGTAAAATATTTGGAAGTCACGGTAGTAACACAGTCCGTGTTTTTTGGCGAGCTAACAGAGTTCGCCCCTATATAAATAGGGGGAGAGTCCATATATAAATTCCGAATTCGGAGAAGAAAAGACGTGGCCCGAATTTCCGGACGGAGTGGTCATTTGAAGAAAAGATAGTAAGGAACCAAGTTTTCCACCTTGATCTGCACATGATCATTATACAAAGCACCAAGGAGAAAAAGTCTTGGAGTTTTGCTAATAGTGCCAATCGCACATTTACTGTAGGATATTTCGCTGTCAACTACCAGCAAAAGATTTGTGCGCCGATGAGCTCATTCGTTCCTTAGTGATGCCCTAGTTAAGTACGAGGCGCTTGCAAGCGTCCCGATTGAATTAAGAAAGTGTGTAAATTGTTATTCATCTGATATTCGAAGCAATAAGCTAGCGATCGATCTCCGATTTATGTGCTGTGAACTCATCTAGTGAGTTAGTGGGATGAGTAGGAACTAAACTTGTATCCTTTGTGTTGAATTTGATAAATTATGAGATGTGATTTGAATTAAATTGATTCCTTTTTTTTATATAAATTTCGTTATAGTTGGATTAAAGCAAAGAAGAGTTTCCACCCTCTAGTCAAGCAATAAACGGCTCTCACTGCAAATGTATGTATTCTTGCTTTATTATAGATTATGCTAGACTGGACGTATCGAATTCAAATTGCGTGTGTCGAAGAAATAAAGGGCCAATTTTCTTGTGTACCCTTTTTGACCATTTTTCTTTAAAAAAGACGGGTTATTAGAATGGTCATTGTTTCTTCTCCTTACCCTTGAAGACTGTGTTTTCATAATAAAACAAAACAACAAAAACAACAAAATTGTGCGAAAAGCAGCTCGGACACAACTTTTTAAGTGGATTCCTCACAACAGCCATCTGAGCAAACAGAAAATTGTAACAATATTATGCTTGGGTGTCAATCCATTTTGCTCTTCCAGCTTTATTTCTATGCGTTAAGAATTATGCAATTGTAATCGGGACATTTTTAATGTCTTTTAGGGTGAAATTCAAAATTTAATGTAATAAATAGTAACACCGACCAAGAATCCGATTTGGTGAGGGTCACAAAGTGGAAAAAGCTAATGGCTACTAACACTACAAACTACACTCTGCATGGCATACTACTTCCAAAATATCTCTGACGTATAGGTACTCATTTTTGCGTTATAATGCATTTGCACGATCTTACACCTTTTCAGTTTTTTTACTAATTCATGCAGAAAGATTATATGAATTTTGGATGTAATTGCTTCGTATTGCAACATTTTTTCAAGGAAAACGGACAGCTGCCATAATTTCTCCTAATTTTCCAAATTTTATTCAAAGCTTTTACAGCAAAAGATAAACAATGAAAACTAGGAACAACTTTTGAAAACTAAATGAATTATTGCTTGCTTTGGTATATAATCATAGTTTTTAAAAATTAGATTAATTTTGACTTGAAGTAGCGGCTTGACGCTACCATATTTTTGAATGCACTGCTGCGTAGCGCTTTCGCTGCAGAATTTGGAGTAAATTCAGCATGCACTTCTTCTTCTTGTTTTTAGCGAAGCTGCTGGAAAACCGTTAATGTACTTTTCTATTTTTTTACATATATCCTCCACTACACGAGTAAGATTTTACCCAGAAAATTTTTGCAGAAGAAGTACGCCAACAGATTAATGAAAGAACATTTAAATCGATTCTTTCGAAATGTACTCGTACTAAACTAAAAAGAACAAACTTTGTAGATAATTGCAGCAACTACTTGCTATGTTATTATAATATAATCCTATATTTTTCTGCCAGCGGGGCAGGGGTGGCCGTGAACCACTCCTCCCCGTTCCCTTATATTCGAAATTTCTAAGGTACCTGAATTATCAATCACAGTATTTCTTTCTTACAGAATCATCTTTTCTTAGATACGAGCTGCTCAATCTCTGCTTGGCATCGGAAAATCTATGATGCGCCTCGAATTTTATCACCGCAGGCCATATTTACTTTTTCGAATTACAAAAACCCAAGCCTATTCATAACATAACTCAATCAAGATATAGTAGAAAGCCACGATGAGGACGTCAGACAATGTCATCATCCTTGAAGGATAACCGCTGAACCTACAGGGATATTAAGGCATTCCATGTAGGCATAACTATACATGACCCGAATAAAAGCAATCCTACATGAACATCTAACCATCAGAAAGATTTGTGGTCGGTGGAAAGAAGCTATTTTCATTAAAGAAGTTGTCTTGTGGATCAAAAAGGTCCACAATACAACTTCTACCAAGAGCTGAATGATACCCCAACGCACAACGCATTTTGAACTATCAAATTCCTGAGTGCATCTTAAATGGAATTGTTGACTCATCCGAATTAAAATCACGACTTGGCACCTTGTGACATCTTTTTGATCTCCTTTTTAAAGGATAAATTGCAGGGATTCACATTTAGCAGATCCTCAAATAACAGTTGACATCTACAAAACCTCCAAGCTGATAGTTAAACAGTACGCTCAATATTTCAGGATAGGTCTTAGTATAAATACTAAAAAACAATGCTGAATAGTTCGAGAAACAATAAAAATACAAAAATTAAATAACTTTCAAGTTATCTTTGCCATCTGCAAAACTTCAGTAGCAACCTCCGTATATCAACAGTTATGTAAACAGTCCATATGTAAACTTGGATCTTACGACAGCTGTATAAATCTGAAAGCTCTGCATAACCTTCGAATATTCTCCACAGTTAGTGAAAAATAATTAAGGAAGGAATTCGTAGAGAGCACGTTGCCGGTTAGTTAAGATGAAATTTTCTGGATTCCTTGACGAAAATATGAACAGGGAATAGGGATACTTTAAAGAATTATATTATGTATCTCGATATGCAGAAATAGCAAAATTATTAGGGATATATAGCTAGAAGAAGGAGTTCCTATTGTTTTACAACAGCTGTTTTAATTGAACATACTAATTCTCATATGCTTAGAACCACCGACTAGCCTTAACCAATATGTTAACTGTCAGACCGCCTTATATACCCCGTATGGATTTATCTCAATAAAATCTAAAATTAAACATATGCAGCCTGCCATCGTGTTCATGTTATAAGAAAGTGTAAATAACAAAAAATTCATTCAAAAGTTTGTTTGAACATATGAGCATGAGGTTACCTAGGAGGCACTAACTAAAATCCGGCGTAACTGAAGGAGGCGAAATTATAATAAACTGGATGTAATCATGTACGTACATAGCTACTCATAAATATTTACTAAAAATATGAGCTAATTTGAGACTGTAGAAATTGCTGTTATTTATTGCTGCGTATTAAACCCTACGTGCACCTGAGAAGGAGAGTAATTTGCCGAGCCGTGTAATGCTTGTCCTTATGGATGGATATATTTTGAAAGTGCACGACTTGCTCCCATTTAGTAATTTATCAGCAAATGCATGTTAAAAATGGAAAGGTAACAACTATAATATACATATCTGTGCTGCAATTATATTTTCATTTGCCTAGGATTATAAGACATAATTATTGATAAGTCAATATTAGTGCTTTTTTTTCAGATTTATATTAAAAACCAATTTGGACTTATACAAACAGAATTTCGCCGTTACCCAGCGCTACAGCATCAAGGGTTAATTTGTTGTTTTCTAATATTCAAAGTAATGATTTTAAATTCTTTAAAATTACTGTACGCTCTGATAAGCTCTTCATATAATGACGCATAGAGGGTATCACTGCCTTATGTAGCTTCGATTATACGCAACTTTTTAATATAAAGCTAGTTTTCAAACATCTGGCGCGAAAAGTCAGAGCGTTAAATTTGCCCCGTGGTGGTACCAGTGATGCCCCGTCACGGTCATTTACCCGGGCGTTTTTGCGACACATTTTATAAGTCAAATCAATTACATGTGCTAGTTTCTTTTAGCTATTCGTTATAATCAACCATTGCTTTGTCGAAAAGAAGTGACTGTGTTGCAGCGTTCGCCAGCACACTAAAATAAAAAACAAAACAAGCAAACAAAAATCGAGTTAGTATTTGCTTACTCAACAGCATCAGGAAAAGTTGGCGCTGGACTGCCGGACTTACAAAATAGATATTTTTTGGCTTGCAGATGGTATGAGCATGACATTAAATCGATAGCTAATACAACAATTGGCGACGAGGATAAATAAGTTAAAAAAGTGCAAAAATGCAGTAAATGCTGTATATAAAAGTAATTTGTTCGTTCCATGGAAAAAGTAATTTATTTACCGGAATAAAATCATCGGCATAAAGTAGTGTGTGCACGTGTCATTATTAGATGTTCGAAGTAGATAAAGAGATAAAAAAAGAAGAAACTCCAAAAGAATTGCTTAAAGCACCAAAAAAAATTATGGAATTAATCGGAAATTTGGAAATTTTTGTGCCAGGGGAAGATTTTAGTGTGTATGAAAAACGTTTTCTACAATTGGTGAAAATTAATGATATTGCCGTTGAGAATCAAGTACCTCTATTGTTAACATTGGGAGGAGGTGACCTTTATAAGACCTTGAAAAATTTGTGCTATCCGGCAGAACCAGAGGGTAAGAAGTTAAATGAGTTGTTAAAGCTTTTAAGAGATCATTATGCTCCAAAAACGCATAAAAGGACCGAGCGTATAAAATTTTACACAGCAAATCAGTGCATGGGAGAACCAATTAATGAATATATTATCCGTTTAAACGAACTTTCTTTAAACTGTAAGTTTGATAGTTTTCTTGATGAGGCATTATGCGATAAATTAATTACAGGAGTATCTGATGATTCTCTTAAGCAAAGATTGTTGTCAGAGCCGGAAACAAAGACATTTGAAGAATATTGCAATTTGGCGGTGAACTACGAAATGGCGGAAAAAAATAGCAAATCACGTGATCAAGGAGTACATAAGCTATCATTCAATAATTCTATGGGCACAAAGAGAAATTTTACGGCAAACGAAGAACGAAGAAAAAGTAACAATGCACAATATCATCAACATCAGAGAGTTCCAGTAAGACCACAGTATAATAAAGGCAAAAAATTTGACAACCTTAACTCGGGGTTCCAGCATAAAAAAAAGTGTTCGAGATGTAATAAAATGCATTATGGTTCGTGTCCAGCAGTTCATTGGCAGTGTTATAGATGTAAAAATTATGGACATGTAGCAGCAGCCTGTATAAGACAAATCAACACAATTAATCAGGGGCAAATTTCTCCAGTAGCATCTTGCAAATTAATTGTGGACGAACATCAAATTCCATTTGAAATTGATACAGGATCGTGTTCAACCTTAATAAACCAGCAATTATACGAAAATAAGTTTAGACATAAAGAATTGTGTAATCAAGTTCCTAAAATATTTTCTTTTTCAGGGAATAGAATTGAGGTTATGGGAAGTTTCTGTGCGGAGGTGCAACATGATGATGTGAAACATGAAGTGAATATTTTGGTCGTTAAAAAATTCCCACCATGTAAGCCAATTTTGGGAAGAGATGTACTAGATATAATAAAACCTACTTGGAGATCCTGTCTGATTGCAACTTCAGGAAATATTGTGAGTAAAGTGCATCTAGAGTCAAATAATCAAGATTTTTTGAAGGTAATTAAAGAGAAATTTCCTAAAATATGTGATAAAAGTCTTAATATTCCAATTGTGGGTTTTAAAGCGAATATTAATCTCTCTAAAGTAAATGAGCATACGCGTCCTATATTTTGCAAAGCTAATCAAGTGCCATTTATGATAAGAGATAAAGTTAATAATGAAATTGACAGGTTAGTGTCTCAAAATATTCTTGTGCCGGTTAAATCAGCTCAATGGGCGTCACCAATGTTTGCGGTATCAAAACCAAAAGGCGAAGTGCGTTTATGTGTAGATCTCAAGAAAACATTAAATAAGTTCATCGATATTGAACAGTATCCCTTACCGCTTCCAGAAGATCTCTTTGCAAGCCTCTCAAATTATAAATATTTCTGTGTTTTAGATTGTGTGGGGGCATATCTTCAAGTGCAAGTTGATGACGAGTCACAAGATCTTCTCACTGTTAATACTATGAAAGGTTTATTTAAATATACGAGACTAGTATTTGGATTAAGTAGTAGTCCGGCCAGTTGGCAATTGATTATAGATCAGATTCTGTTAGGACAAATGCGGTTGCGTATTTAGATGATATTTTGATTGGTGGAAAATCATATGCGGAATGTCAAGAACGATTAACAGAAGTTCTAGAACGGTTAGATAAACACAATGTTCGGATTAATGTAGAAAAGTGTAAGTTTTTAGTACAGGAAGTTAAATATTTAGGCCATGTAATAAAAGAGGGAAAGATAAGTCCCACAGATCAGAAACTCGAAGCAATAGATAGAGCACCGGAGCCTAAAGATAAAACATCGTTACAGGCGTATCTGGGTCTCTTCAATTATTATTCACAGTTTATACCAAACTGTTCGGCACAACTAAGGGCCATGTATGATTTATTGAAAAAAGATGTGAAATTTAGGTGGTCTGAAAAAGAAAAATCTTGTTTCAAAAAAAAGTAAGCAGCTTTTAAAAAGCAACACTGTATTAGAGTTATACGATCCCAGGAAGCCTATTGTGATATCAACTGACGCCAGCCCATTTGCGATTGGGGCGGCTCTCAGTCATTTGGTAGATGGGGTTGAAAAGCCGGTGAGATTTGTATCAAGGTCTCTCACTAAGGCGCAATCTAATTGGAGCCAATTACACAGGAAAGCCTTTGCCATAGTATTTGCCGTTGAGCATTTTCACAAATATATCTACGGGCATGAGTTCACGCTGCACACCGATAATCAGGCGCTAACTGAAATTTTTAGTCCTTCGAAAAGCACCCCCGTTGTAGCGGCAGCAAGATTACAAAGGTATGCAGTTAAATTAAACATGTACTCGTATAAAATTGTACATCGTAAAGCAAAATCCATGATGCATGTTGATGCGTTATCGCGTCTACCGTTACCTCAAACCGAGGAACATTTCGATGAAGACAATGTGATTAAGTTCTTAAATTTTTCAGAAGAGTTACCCATAAATATTGAAGAAATCAAAGCGTCTACGCTTAGCGATAAGCAGTTACGTGAAATTAGTAAGTTTTTAAAGTATGGCTGGCCAAAAATGGTCCCGGTTGATTTAGATCGTTTTCTCGTGTTAAAAATGAGTTAAGTTTAGACGAAAATTGCATTATATACAGAAATAGAGTAGTAATTCCAGAGAAATACAGACCGTTGTTACTTAGTAACTTACATGAAAGCCATATAGGAGTGGTAAAAATGAAACAGCTCGCGAGGCAATATATTTGGTGGCCTGGCATTGATGCTGATATAATGGACTTCGTAAGAAAGTGCCAACCATGTCAACAGATGCAAAACGCATCTGCAGTCACAACGAATTCTTGGACAGATACACAGTATCCGTTTCAAAGGGTTCATTTAGATTTTTTTCATTTTGATCGTCATGTTTTCTTAATTATTGTGGATACCTTTAGTAAATATGTAAACGTGGAATTAATGAACAAGACTATTCAGTGTGTAACGGAAAAATTAGAAGACGTTTTTTCGATATTTGGGTTGTTTGGAGAAATAGTGTCGGACAATGGACCTCCATTTAATTCGTTTGAGTTTAAAAAATTTGCAATGAAATACAACATTAAATTAATTAAGTCTCCGCCTTACCACCCACAATCCAATGGCATTGCTGAGAGAAAAGTTCAAACAGTAAAAAAATGTTTCAGGAAATTCTTACTGGATAACCGAACTAAAAATCTTGATAGTAAAAAGTTAGTTAAAAAGTTTTTATTTACTTATCGAAACACGGTGTCATCATCACGTGTTGCACCCCTGCAGAACAAATATTTAAGTACAAATTAAAACTACCTTTAGATTCATTAAAATTAAGATATGAAATTAAAAGAAACGAAGATTATAAATACAATAAAAAACCAGATAGAAAATTAGATTACAAGCAAGTTTTTAAGAACCAAAAATTAAATCATACGAATTATTTTCCAAATGAAGAAATTTTATACAAAAATATTTTTGATAATAGTTGTAAATGGATTCCAGGTAGAATAATAAGAAGAATTAGCACATTTGTTTACGAAATATTAATAAATAATAAGTTAAGAAACGCACATCAAAATCAAATAAAAAAATTTAAAAAAATTGTAATTCCATGTACTAGAAATGAAATCAATCAAAAAGAGAGAATGAAATCGCATACCGAAAACATTGTACTAGAGAGTAGACCTAAGCGAATTACTAAGCAGCCAGATAGATTAAGGTATTAAATCATTTTTAGGCTCATAGAAAATAAGAGTTTGGAATTGGAATTGTTTTTTTTTTATGAGGGGAGAATTGTTGTATATTACTAAACCCCTAAGTACACCTCTGTAGTCAACATACATGCATACGCATTGAATTATATTTGTTGTGATTAATGAACACTAACTACTACATAAGCGTATGACAGTTAGTTCTAACCTAGATGTAAGCTCTTAGAGATTATTCGTGTGGTTAGCTATTGACTGCCATCCAATAAAGTTGTGTTTAAGTTAACCGCCTGTCTTTCATTGCTTAGTACTCTAACACTAACGTTCCGATTTGGTGCAAGAGCACCGAGCATTATTTCGAACTTGTTTGGTGTGGTGGGGGAAACACTATAAAGCTTGCATCTCGAGCACGATAAAGTCAGGTTGGTTTAAGCCGATAAGTGGAGCTGCCATAAATGAATATTTTCAATTGAAGTGGAATTTGCAATGAGTATTGCTTCAAAAGCAGTTGAATTTACCCTTTTTCCTTCCGCGTAGATTGGTAAGCCATTGGCTTATATGCATAACTCAGAGTTCCAGCGATATTATCTACATTAAGTACGTAACGGTCATAAAATGATGACCAGATTTCAAGATTTAAAAGATTATGTAGACGACGCCGGCGGTGATTTGAGTTTTGAAAGGCAGTTTCAGAATATCGATCAGTGGGGATAGATGGGATGAATAAAATTATTTGGTATTCAATAAAACATTTTGTTTGTTTTCTTGAGAAATTTAAAAGTTTATTTTTAATATTAGACTACAATAAGAGAGTAAAACTTATTGTATTATAGTATGGAGAGTAGTAACAGCACGTTTCAATTAATATCAAAATGTACGTGAAACCTTTTTTTTCAATAACTTCGCTTTTATTTTTAAACTTTTCCATTTTTTACTTTCTTCTTCTACACTTGTTATTTATTTTTCATCGCTGTATTTAATTGTACTACATATTAGGACAATCGTTTGGTGCGCAAAAAGGGGGTTATCTGGAAAGTTTTCGGGGAATTTTGACAAGAGTTGCCCAATTTAATCCGTTTTCGAAAGCTATGAAAACACCATGTACCAAATTTCAGCTCTGATGCGTTCCCAGGTCGAGTCCAAATATGAGATGAAAAAACGAAATTTTTGTATGGCAACCCGATGAAGGAGTTACCAGGTATATCCCTTTTTCGAACTAAATTTGACCTTTTTTAAAAGGCTATGAACAAAATGACGTCACCTAACAACAAAACAGATGCCGGATCTACCAGATCCAGACACATACAAAATTATTACAAAACAAAACCTGTGGCTTGGTAGTGCGAAAAC
Source organism: Dioctria linearis (assembly GCA_963930735.1). Classification (NCBI taxonomy): domain Eukaryota; kingdom Metazoa; phylum Arthropoda; class Insecta; order Diptera; family Asilidae; genus Dioctria; species Dioctria linearis. The sequence continues at coordinate 55,644,136 of OZ005740.1, forward strand.
CTCAAACTTGACTTTCCCACATTTCCATGCTGCAATGGCAGCATTTTTAACAATCCAATTTCCCACATTTTCGTGTTTCCACACACAATTTATTGTGAGAGAAATAAAAAGCGTTTAAGCACAGTACCCTGATCGAGCGAAAATTTCGCTTGCATTTCGGGCATATAATTCCACTGCACGGAAAAGAGTTCTGGAATAGAATTGGAGAGTTAATAATTGAGAAATTAATTGTCAAGCAAACTTACTGTCAAAACGTTTTAAAAATGTTGTGATCAAATTATGATTGAAGCATCTCTTGTTTTGCATGATTTAGTGAAAAATCATCTAAAAGGCCGCCATAAAAAAAAACACAAATTGGTTATATGTGCCAAAGCGCAAAACATAAAATGGTAGCAATACCCAATCTGTTAATTTTTCGGTGCGAAATTAATGTCTGGATATACATATAGCTCCACAAGCTGTAAATTGATATAAACCTTTGCTTGAGCATTTTAAAGACTGGCCAAAAAGTCTCATATAATCTCGTGTCTGAGTCACAAGATATTCCAGGTCAAAGGTCGCGAAAATCGGTTTTCTTCAATTATTTATTTTTCTATAGAAAATACATCACTCACGGTCATTATGAAACTGTTAGATTATAAAATTATCTACAATTTTCAATTGAAGCAGTTTTTTGTATCTATAACCGTTTTCGAGGTACAGCGCCGAGAGGGTAAGCGCGCATCCGTATACAGATTCCCAGATTCTTGCCAACGAAAATCCCTCCATTTGGACATAAAAATCCCTTAAAATCCCTTAATACCATGTTTCAAAGAAATCTTTTAAAATACCTGAAGAATGGGTTTGTAAAGTGACATAATTAATTTCGAACAAAAACAATTTATTTCAGAACGAAATTATCACATTGAATAAATCTATGGTAAATAAAAAAGTAACAAGAATAACTAAATAAATATTTTTTGCGTTTGAGTAAAAGCCTTCACTTTTTGGGACACACATATTTTGAAAATGTTCTTTATGCATTTTTCTGGTAGAATGTCTGTCTAGTTCAGATGTTCCACAAATAAGAATTTTATTGGAAGCCTATAAATTATTTGAAGATTTCAATGATAAACAAATTTCAAAGCCGCAAATCTTGTATTTAGCTTGTTTTCGGTCATTGAGCTTTTGAATCCAGGCTTTATATTTACTTTCGTTTTCCAACCAGCAATCGGAAAATTTCTTGACATATTTTTTGTTTTCAACTTCTTAAACTGTCTTATTTAAAAATATTTTTTTTTTGTTTTTGAGGAGTTGAAATTTAGAATTCGCCATTTCCTTTAATGAAGAAATATGTTATACTAATATCTAATGTTTCGTCCAGTATTTACTATCTTTCTACTTTACTACTTTATTTCCAATACAAGATATTCCGCAAAATAGACCAACTGGACTCTAAGCACACGTACACCTCAGCGGATTGGGGTAGGCTTATTATTACGTACCAAATATAAAATAGTATAGCATAGTGGCAGTACACAAGTCCCTCACAATCAAGTAAAAACAGTCATTGGCTCAGAAAATATTTTGTACATGTGTATTAATAAAGAATATACTCTAATTTTTTTTCCTCAGTCAAAAATCCCTTAATTTCAACAAATTTGAAAGTTTTGTCCCTCAACCGAACTTTAGAGGAAAAATCCTTTAAAAAAGGGTGTAATCCCTCAGATCTGGGAACACTGCTTGACCGTTACATGTGCCACAAAATTTTCTATTTTTACAGCCGACAACGACGTTATGGACACCAGCACCGGAAAATTTGTTGATATGACTTTTTGCAATTTGTAAATTGTGGATGTAGTAAAGTAGGGTTACTATGTTCTACAGTTTGTGGCCAGTGTAACGGTCAAGATGGCTCATCAATACCAAATGATTCCGATGCAGCTTGGCGGAACAACTGTAACGTATATCGAGGACGATGATAATGATGTCGATATTGACCTTGGACAACCTCATGACGAAGACGGCCACGCACAGGAATAATTTTTAATACGATATTCTGTATTTGGCCTTAATAATAAATAAAAAATAAACAAAATTGTTGGTCCCGCGTTCACATAGTGTTATACGACATATACGCCTGTATACGGATGCGCGCTTGCTCTCTCCGCGCAGTACATTGAAAATAGTTGTATATACAAAAAAATGCTTTAAATGAAAGTTGTAGATAATTATATAATAAACAAGTTTCATAATGACTGTGAATGACGTATTTTCCATAAAAAAACTAGATAATTGTAGAATCCTATTTTCGCGACTTTTGACCTTCAATACACGTGATTATATGAGACTTTTTGTCCAGTTTTTAGAATGCCCAAACAAAGGTTCATACCAATTTAAAGTTTGTTCGCTTCCATTCCGAGGTTTGACGCTTATTTTACTGGGGTATAGGTGAAATTAGAAAGCTTCAATGGTTTTCTTTTTGAAGGCGTAATTCTCACAATAATTGAAGCTATTTATGAAGTGATTTTATTTTTCTCTAAAACGGATATGAGTTATCGTGAGAACGGCCGCACATGCAAAAATCAAAATTACTTTTAATATAATGCTTGGGTGTCCAATCCATTTTTCTGTATCATTATTATTTCTTGGAGTTACAAATAGAATAACAAACTTAGTATACACTATGATTTTATCATCTATGGTTTAAAAATATTCATACATTGTATACTTTACTTTCCATGCTCGCTAGAATTGAATTCATCATAACGTAAAGGCTATTTATTACTCATAAGATTAATGACGGATTTTTTGGAAAGGTTATTTTCAGGAAATACACCGATCGTTTTGTTGAAACGTATATAATTTACTAAAACATTGCTCGACGTTTCGGGTCCAAGTGCGGCCCTTCTTCAGGAGCTCTATATACATATAATAGTAACACATGAGTTCAAGTTTTTTTAAAAAAATTCTAAATATAAATATTTTAAATACCTTATGTCTGTCTACGGCGCGTATAAATATTCTTAAAGTTAATAATAAATAACACATAAGTAACATGGAAAATATATTAAAGTAAAAAAAAGTAAAAAATTATTATTCAAATCACCCACATAAATACAGCCCAAACCCTCGCAAATAAAATCTTTAAAATCAGTCACTACAAATTTTCACAAAAAAACACCACAATCGTTACAGATATATTAATAAAAAATAACTATCCATTACGTTTAATCCACAAAATAATAAAAAGAGCGAAAAGAAACAACCTTTTCAACAATTTAACACACACCCCGAACAACACAATAAGACTGGATAACACTAATCCTATTTACACATCAATCCCGTTCATATATCCTTTATCCCTAAAAATCGCGAAAATCATTAAAAACGAGAATAATCACATAAAAATACCATTCAAGCCAATTACTAAGCTAAACAACAATTACACAAAAACCAAGGATCCGATACCCACACAAGAAAAAAACAGCGTTGTAAGGTCAAATGTGAAAACTGCAACACGGCATACATTGGACAAACATCAAAAAAGCTTACAACCAGACTATCACAACATAAAGCATATGTTAATAAACAAGCACCACGATCCGCACTAGCATCCCACGCAATAGACACAAGACACGTATTTTCCTTCGATAATACAAAAATAATCGACATAGAAAATAATAGAAAAAAACGTGAACTTAAAGAAAGAAGCATGCCACATATACCTTAACAAAACAAAGTTATAAACTTAAGGCAGGACACAGAACTAATAAATAAAGACTACAAATACATACTGAACAAACTAAAACCATAGTATTAGTCATACAATTTTTTAACATTTTCTCAACGACCGCTTAGTTACATATTTGTCCTCGTAGCCAGTAATTGTCTTTTCTGTTCTAAAGAGTATTTTAATTTATTAATAATGTATTTTTCTTTTTTTACTTT